>LPNX010181479.1:91072-142192 GCA_001517045.1 Pseudotsuga menziesii | reverse complement strand
AGCCTTATTGGGTGAACGTTTTCTACTCCTAAAACCACTTTATGATATATTTGTACTTTACATGTTGGATTTACTCTTTGGTTATCAAAGTCTCTTTTCTGCAAAAATTCCCTCATGTTTGATCCCTAGGCTCTCGCATATCCGTGATAAGTAAATTACCAATTAACATCGTGAGCAATTGACTAGTGTCTAAAAAGTGGCTTAGGGTCGAACATGAGGAGGGTGGTTGGTTCCCTCGTCAACACCGCGATGATATTCGATTACCTATACTCGACCTCCTAGTTTTCGCTTATTGTTTACCCTTCCATGTTGGTTTAGTTTCGAGTCAATTTCTTTTTATTGCACCAATGTTTCTTTGTTCTCCTAAATTTATAGATTTAGTAAATTACTCACGTACTTACTGGGTTTTACTCGTGGGGCCTTGGCCTTGAGCTCCTCACTAGAAAAACAAGTACAATAACATTAAATTAATACAAAAAAATACTTAGGGCTTATAAGAGGGATATTACACTAAAATGTTTAATAAGCTATATTTCTCATAAATATACAAAAATATTTATAAATTGGATATGAAAACACATATGCATGTAATTACTAAAGAGAGCCATAAAAGTATTATAGAACTCAAAATCACCTACAAACAATTAAGCGTATTACTCTATCTCACTTGAAATGAAAGCACTCAATTTATTGTTTATGTAAGTAGAATAAATAAAGGATATTAAAATTCAAGGAAATAAATCCTCCAAAAAAGACTTCAGTTATTGAAATAACAAAATATTTTTTAGAAATAATTTACATAATATCTCCCCTAAACTAGGTTGTATAGGACCTCATGCATTTTGATGCAATTAGAAAGGAATGTACTCAAGGGTTCCATTCTTTCTATGGAACACTTCATAAAGGAAAAACACATCAAAGAGATGGAGGCTAGGAATATATAGGTAAATATTAGTAACCGAGTAATCCATCAAACTCAAAAATAAGAAAACAAAATAGTTTTCTTACTTTTAGGTTCTTAAGGGCAAGTTTCTCAAATACACAAATAAAAATATTTTACAAACCATTCAAATATTTTGGTTCACTATTCAAGTATACATACTTTACAAACAATGACTCAAGCTCTAAGATACTTTATTATAATAATCAAACATTTTGCAAAGTTTATACAACTAAAAGACTATGATATTCGAAATTTGGAATACCTAATATTTTTGTTTCCATATTGTAAAGCACTCATTGAAAAATTCACATAGATTTTCAAAACATCAAAATAATAATCTGGAATCTTATTTTGGAAATTAAACTAACATATAAACCAAAAAAACCTAACTAGTTCTTCAAAAAAAATCTCAAAACAAGAAAAATCATTTAATTCATGCTTCCTAAAAAAACAATCCATAAAATAATCCCCTATTTTATACAATAAGCAAATAAAATAAAATAAAATAAATTTAAATGCTAGCTCTCAAATATATTAGAAAGCTAAATACAAAATTTTGAGTGTAGATACTCCTATATTTAAATGGATCTTAAGTCACCATTAAAAATACTCGAAACACTACAATTCTTTTAGGAAAAAATATCTACATTATTTAAAATAAATCACCGATACAAACAAATCCCAAATTTTATACTACATACAAAAAGTAAAAAAAAATCAACTCGTTGGGCTCAAATATATCTAGGAAATGACCAAAAGAACCTAATTAGCCATTGAAAACAAAATATAAGCCCCACAATAATTTTATAAATATGATCATCACACAAATGTTTTAAGAAACCATATAATTGAAAAAATAAATAAATTAACCTTCAAATACAAAAAATCAAATTAGTCAAAACATAAGCCAAGCTAAGAATCAAACATATAACCTACCTTGAGAAGTAAGTTATTGTTGCACTATTCTACATGCACTAGTGATTACACTCCAATAGCTCACAATGATTGCAAAATATCTAGTGATCCATGACACTCTAAATTACCCTACTCAAAGTGAATTGATAAAGCTGCTTACAAGTTGGGCTCATGGTAAGATCCTTTTACTCCACCTTAATATGCCTTTCAAAGAAGATAGGCCATGCACCTTTTGTTAGAGACAACAATGCTTTTTACATAGTACAAATGGAGCACAACAATAAAAGAAAATGAAAGAAATATGAAAAATTATAAAAACTCTACAATTTTAATATCATAAGAAATTCCATAAAAAAAAGAATTGAACAATATTTAAAAGACAAAGCTTCCACTTTTCTAAATCAGCTCCAAGAAGAATATAATAATCTATCAAAAATCAACTAAAATATACCAAAAATGAAAGAAACTCTATTTAAAATAAAAAAGAACTTATGGCCCCTAAAAATATTAATCTAAACGTTTTAATCTTTTAAGTGAGAAAAATACTATTTTTTTTAAAAACCTATAGCTCCCCAAAAGTGCTCCTTAACCTTCTTAATCTTTAAAGACTTAGAAATACCTCAAAAAGCCACACTTCACAATACATTTAATTAAGTTGCACATAAGTACTCCTCTAAACCCCTTAATCTCAATCTTAATGAGTAAAAATACCTCAATACTGAAGGGGTTACAAGAAACTGGAAATTTAAAAAGACTAATTATAGTCAACACAACTATAGTTCTTGATATCCTTAGATTGGATGGCCACGGCCTCACTGACTTCGAACAACTAGTCATGTGAGCTCTTCAAAATCACCATGGATTGTGTGACCATGGCTACCCACAAAATACTTTCATTAATTCCATGGAAAGGAAGTGTTTTCTGTCATTAATTCCATCTGCCATTTCAAACCATACATTGAGTCATTGACTTTTGTATCAACTTTATTTTCCATTTTCTTCTGGAAAGTGCAGGGTAGAAATTTTAGACTTTGGGAGGGAGAGAGATTTCAAAAATTAAGACCAACTTCTTAAGTAATTTTATTTTTATTTATTCTATTTTTTAGATGGGAAAGTTTAAAATAAATCACTGTTTTATTATTTATTATAAATTTGGTATGATAAGAAGGGACAATTTATAGTTGTATGAAATTTTAATTTTATTTTTTATGATATTGATTGGGGTATTGGCTTAAAAATGGTTAAGAAATAAAATTTGTTTTAAGGTATAAATATAAATTATAATAAAACTTTTGAGAGTGTGTATAAGTAATATTCATAAAAATTTGCTATGTTATAATTTAAATTTTAGTTAAATTATAATGAAACTCTAATAGAAATTGAATTTTGAAATTTGTATCATAGCCAATCCTAAATTTTAGTTAAATTATAATGAAACTAGAATCATAATTAAATTTTGAAATTGATATGATAGTCAATCCTAATAATATATGAAATTTATAGTAATGTATGAAATTTAAATCATAATGAAATTTCCATAATGTATAAAAAATTTATTGTGTTTTTATTAAATTTTTAATAAGAAAATGTTATTGTGTTATAGTTGTATAATTCCTTTGCACATATTTAAGTCAAATCATATACGTGCATTTATATTTAGATATCAACAAGTTTTTAAATTTCAAAATTTAAGTCTAGTTATATATATACATTTATACTTAGATATAGAAAAGTTTTTAAATTTCAAAATTATGGAATCGAGGGGGACCATGGTGCTCATCTATCCTTAGGTTGGTGGAGAGTTGTCTAGACTCTAGACATACATAGTCTTGAGGTGAACATGCCAACTTTTTAGGTCAGTTAGGTGAGCATACAATAATTGCTTAATTTGTTAAAGAGATGTCGAGATGTCAAATATGATTCTATACATGCACAGCCTCCACGTGAACATGCTGAGTCTCAAGGTGAGCATGCTTTTCTTTTTAGGATCAATGGGAAAAGAGAAAGACGACAACATGGTGAACATGTAAACTTTTTAGGCTGGTTAGGGGAGCATACAATAACTTCTTAAGTTAGTGGAGAAATGTCCAAATTTCAAATATGATTCTAAACATGCAAAGTCTCTAGGTGAACATGTTGAGTCTTGAGGTGAACATGCCAACTTTTTTTTAGGTTGAATGGGAAAAGAGAAAGGCGAAAACATGGTGAACATGTCAAATTTTTGGCCTCGTTAAGTGAAGATACAATAAGTGCTTAAGATAGTGGAGGGACGTCCAAATTTCAGATCTTGACAGGTCGAATCTCGAGGTGAACATACCAATTGTTTATGTTCAATGGGAAAAGAGGAGGGAGACAACATAGTGAACACCCAACTTCTTAGGTTAGTTAAGTAAAAATACAATCATTAATTAAGTTGGTGGTTATTTATGATTAGTAAGAAAATAAAAGTTGTTAAAATTAAAATAAGACTAATAACATTATAAATTTGTGAAAAAAAATCAAATCCAAAACTCCATCACATAATTCTTTCCCATGTGTAAATTATATATATATATATATATATATATATATATAATGCATTTTAATTTTAATTTTGAATAAAAAGTTAAAATTCAATTTATTAAGAAAATTAAAATTTAGCTTACTCCATTCTCCTATAAATACATAATAATATATTTATATGTAAAAACTGATCAATTAAAAAACTAAACACATAGAAGGTTATGATTACTAGTGGCCTATTGTAAAAGGGAATAAACAAGAGAATCAAGCGATCCCATTCTTTTAGGGCATCCAATGAATACATAACCCTAAATTAATTTCTGTGTAAATAACTATCTTCAAACAATACTCATAACACTGTAATGTTGTGAAAAAAAGTCAAATCCAAAATTCCATCACATAATTCTTTACTATGTAAATGCATTTTAATTTTAATTTTGAATGAATAATTAAAATTCAGTTTACTCCACTCTATAAATACATAATAATAGATTTATCTGTAAAAAATGTTCAATTAAAAAACTAAACAGATAAAAGGTTATGATTACTAATGGCCATTGTAAAAGGGAATAAACCAGAGAATCAAGGGATCCCATTTTTTAGGGCATCCAATAAATACATAACACTAAATTAAAATCCAGCTTATTTAAAACACACTTAATAATATATTTAAAACAGATAAAATAATAAATTTTTTTGTATAAAAAAAATAAATAAGAAAGTTAATGATTACAGGTGGCAAATTGGAAAGGGTGTACACTGTAAACAAGAGATTCAAATGATCCCATATTTTAAGGGCAACCAATCAATACATAATCAATCAGAGCAACGTTACGGCTGGAAACTTCTTCTCGGGCACTGTGGAAACAAATTAACACAGACAAAGGACATATGAGAGACATAAGCCCTAGCTAGATGGTGTGGTGGCTACGTGGTGGTAGAGTCCAACTCGAGCGAGAAAGCCATATATATCGATCAGGCAGCAGTTCTTTTCATTTTGTCAATGTTAAACCCTGCCCAGTGCCCTCCCTTCCTATGAATCATCCTCCAAAGCTATTTAGCAGTTAGGCCTGACCTCAGGGGACTGTTGCCGTCTTGTAGAAGCTGGGAAGAAGCTTTAAGAGCTGTCTAGAGTTGACAAATTGTGTAAGGTGCTGCTATTATTGCCTTGGGTATTTCTTATCAGCTCGGGTGAGAGCAGTCATTGATTGTTACTGAAAAAACTTGAGATTAACCTCAGTCATTGGTTGTTACTGAAAAAACTTGAGATTAGCCTCAGCATTTGAGGAGCATCAGCATTCAAATATGTAAGAAATCCTGATTCCCACTACCCTCTGAATCAATTCCTTCTGCATGTGCATCTGTTTTTCTCTGATATATTTGTCTCCATGTAATTTTATTACATGGTCAAGTATAGCATCATGTTTTAATGCTTATATTTGTATTTTTGTATGTCTGAAAGAAAAGCACTTATGCATCTATTGATTCTCTGAAGCTCATATAAAATGGAATTTGAGTTTCATTCATCTTGATGCTTTGCACTATGTGCATAATTTTTCTCTGATATAATTATCTGCATATGCATCTGTTTTTCTCTAATATATTTGTCTCCGTGTAAATTTTATTGCATGGTCAAGTATGGCATCATCTTTTAATGCTTATATTTGCATTTTTGTACCTGTGAAAGAAAAGCACTTCTGCTTGTATTGATTCTTTGAAGCCCATATAAAATGGAATTTGAGTTTCAGTTTCATTCATCTTGATGCCTTGCACTATGTGCATAGTTTTTCCTTCTCAGCAAAGGTGTTGGCTGTGTTTTAGCTTGGACTGAATATATCACAATATCACCAGGCACTCATTTTGGTATTTTGTGAAGCTCTTATTTAAATTTCTCTTGTACTGATACACACCATGGTCACTTCTGCGGTACCCACTTTGAGGATATACATCGTGAGATATATACAAATATTGGGTTACTCTTGATCTGCGATCGGTAGTGTTTTGTGGACCCAGTTCACTTTATTCGAAGTCCTAAGCACAATGAAGTCGCAGCAGCAGCAGTCAGAGTTGCAGAAGAATGAAAGTCTGCGCCCTAACAAGCTTTCAGAGAAGCAGTTCAAGAGGGGGAAAGAGGCTGGTAGATATAGAGGTGTCCGCAGACGTCCATGGGTCGGTTTTGATGGAGAAATTTGTGACCCAAAAACCAAAGAACTATGGTGGCTTGGAACCTACGACACAGCAGAAGAAGCAGCATGCGCTTATGATTTTGCTGCAAGAGCCATGACGGGGATCAAGGCGCGGACCAACTTCATATACCTCACTTCAGAGCACTGTATGTTATCAACACCAACTCCTCCTGCATCTCTTACTGGTTCTATGTTTTCCACTAATATCAAAGATCCATTTTCACACAAACCTCAAAAGCTGCAGGACTCCTGGCTTGATTGCTTATGGCGAGATTCCAGCACCACTAGGCCTGGCCCTTGTGATGAAGCCAAACAGCAGCAGCAGAAACAACAGTTCAGTGTAAATGTTGGTTACAACATGCTTGGAAACACTGTTAGTTCCTGGAGGCCATCAAATAATGAGATTGAGAACAATAATAACCAGTTGCTTGCGGGAGTTGGTTCCAGCAGCGTGGTTCCCGTCTCTCTTGCTAGAGATCATCATAGCATTAATGCCAGCACATGGCAGAACTTGCCCCTAGCTGATCCTCTCCTGCTCTCCTTATCAAAAAACGCTATTGATCATACCCTTCGTTCTACCATTCCATCCCCAGTTTCTTCATCCACCACTTGTTCCTCAGTTACAAAAATCTCTGATCATAAGTCTGCCTTCAACAACAATATAACTATCACTCCAGAGAATGCAATCCCACTGTCAAACCCGGTTGAAAGCGTTTATTTCCTTCCATGCTTAGAAGAGCCTGCTTCTGATGTATGCAGTACGGTGTCACCATATAGTTATACATTGAGCTCTAATGTGGAACACCAATTTCAAAACCTTGCAGATACTAATGGTCATTCAGATTCAGGCCTGTTGGACCAGATCATTAGTGGGTATCTTCCAATGTCTGTCTCTGCAACCAGCCATGCATCCAGTGTTTGCATCCCAAAGTACTTCAGCAATAACAACACCCTGAATTGTGCTGTTTGTGTTCCTCAAGAGAATTATTCTACCATCACTCCTACCTGCAATGGCTTCAACACAACTGATCATATCATGGCAGATCTAGAAAGGTTCATTGAAACGAACTATATTGGTTTATACTTCAATCCAGAAGCACAACAGCCGCCGCCGCCGCCGCCACAAGATCAACTACAGCAGCAGCAGCAACTAGAGGCAAACAATTTCAACAGCACCCACTTTTCAGGTCCCTATCCATACGCTGATTATTTATTCAGCATGCCACCTATTTCAAATGCTCTTGAGGAAATTCTACATCTGACTCCAGAATTGTTTGATTCACAGCAGTATGGCAGTGGTTATTATAGTTAATAATCCCTTTCTATTTGCTTTACATTTCCATTTTCTGACCTGAAGCCTGTTTTTGGACATCGGGGAGAGCAGAAGTTATGGATCACAGTGTTAATTCATTCATGTCTGGTTTTGTTGCACTGAGATATTATTGTTTAGGCTGCTCACACCAGAATGAATTCTCATTATCATTAACCTGTTATATTCAGTTTCCCCCAAATGTACAGGTTTCAAGTTCTAATTAAGCTTATCAAGCTCTAATTAAGCTTATCATTATATCTCTGTGTATGAAATCTTTGCTCCTTCATGCTTTATGGCAATTTTTTTGACTTTGAATATCAATCCATTTAACCATTTTTTTGTTGAAAAATAGAAGAATCAAATGGATATGGCAAATGTTACAGACCTGCATGCTCTTGTTTGTTTCGGTGAAAAACAAATCTAAGGATTTTTTTCAACTACAGTTTTCTAATGAATATGACAGATTTCCACTTCATATTGATTCAGGAATTCAATATAGAAACAGTAAGATGTATCTTATCCCATGGCCATGGACAATATTCTTCAAAACATAAAATACTTTCTTTGTGCGTGAGCAAAGATATTGCGAAGAGAAGTCTGAGCGAACTTTGCCCAAATGAGAAGTCTGAGCGAACTTTCTATGTCCGTGAGCAAAGACATTGCGAAGAGAAGTATGAATAAACAGACAGAACTTTCTCTTTGTGTGAGCAACGAGCTTGCGGAGAGAAGTCTGACCCAACTCGATACACAAAAGAGCTCGGATGGCATTTACTTATATCGGTGCGCATTACCCAAATTACCCGTGCTATGAGCCTTTTTATGTTTTTAATTAATTTTTCCTTTAATTTTTATGTTTTTAAACTCCTTCCTTTTTCTTTCAACAGTTAACATAAAGATAATATAGGTTTTAGGGTTTTTTGGTTTTATAGATTTTTATCAACAGTTAACATAAACATAATATATGGGTTTTAGGGTTTTATTTTTTATAGATTTTTACCGAATTACCTATTCATGATCCGCCAATTTTAGGAGGCAATATGGTCCCCATACCACTCGTGTGGGCCACATCTGTAAGCGCCTATGAAAAACTAACTAGTATGGGTACGTAGGGGTAACATCATGGGAGGATATGAAGTATTGCACATGTAAAAAATAATGTATAACCAAAATCACATAGTTATTGTATCATATACTCTTTAAAGTTTATGATATCATAAATATATTAATTTATTGTAAAACATTTACTCATAAATCAAAATGTAAACAAAAAATGTTTACATGACATGATAAGATTTATGTTGTAATCTTCATGACATTTATAGTGCACTCTTTATGTGTTAAAAAAATACATAAGATATAACTAAGATATTATTATAAAAAAATGTTTAAAGCATTGTGTAAAAGCATAAACTAGGAATTCCTAGTTTAAGGTCTTCTCTCCATAGATCATCAAAAAAAGAGGTCTACGCTAACTTGATCTAGAAGGGTGCATCTTTTAGTGGAAGTGGATTCAAATTTGGGGAAGTTTCATTTTTCTTTACTACGGAACACTACCACATACTATGGGACAATGCATGATGAAACTAGGCCATCCAATTTGAGAAGCTTCCCACCACACTTTTTAGAAAATGACCTCACTCAAAAACTCTGTGTGGAAAGGCACATCTTTTTGTGAAGTGAGAATTGAGTTCTGAGAATTTTCATTTTTGGACTCATCTCTTGTGCTATGGGAAACTAGGGCGTAAAGTTTTTGTAGTTTCCCTCCACCAAATTTGGGAAAGGACTTTACTGAACAACTCACTTGAAGGAGGCACATCTTTATATTAACACAAAATTCCAAAATTCTATGTTTGAAAAATTAGGGTTTCTCTTACAAACCCTAGATGAGCTAGCTCACGAACGAGGTAGGGCACCTCAAATTGGTAAGATCTAAATCTTTGTTATTTCCATTTGAGGTTCTCATTTAAAAAGGAGTCATAACACTGAGGTTGATGACACAGGTACATATGGCTCAAAACTTCCACGAAATATTGCCACAAATAAGTTAAAATCAAAATTTTCACGGAGAAAGAGATAAAAAAATTAAAATAAATTTTATTGCCCCCGATAATCATCACTATAGCAATGGAAATAATGTTTTGTCACTATAGCGACGAAATTTCATTGCAATAAAAACAAAAACACACAGTTCATTGCTATAGTGACGATAAAGTTAACATGTGCAACATCAACTATCATTAGAGTAATGCTCATTGACTTTTTGTTGTTATTGAAATTTGATCATCTTACATTTTCTCTAGAACCGCCAAAATCATTGATCTATAAACACTAGTACAAAATGAGACATAAGTGACAAAAAAATGGTCAAAAGTTGCATATAAATGACCACTTTTGATTTGGCAATGAGTGTTGGCTAATTTTCTGTCTCTTAACACACAGCAAAAAATGTGGTCATATTTAGTTTTTCCATTTATAGGTTGTATTGTGGTCATTAATTCGGTCGTATATTTGGTCATTATTAGGTCATTACGTGAACATATATTCATTAACTATCACAATTAATGACCAAATATATGACCAAATTAATGAAAAAAATTAACCAAATTAATAACCACAAGAAAAGCATTAAACGACCAAACTAAATATGACATTTTTTTGTCATGTGATAAGAGACCAGGAATTAGCCACCAAAACTTTCATTTGATCATTTATATGCGAAACTTGGTCCTTTTTGTCGCTTATATCTCATATTTTGGTTACTTATCCATCATTTTTTGGTCACTAATTTAGTCATTCTATATGCAAATTTTGAGAATTTTGTTTGGTCACTTATCTTTTATCATTTGGTCACTTCTGCCTCATTGTCTCGCCACTAATTTACACATTTTTAACTCATATTGCAATATCATTAGGGCATAAAGGACTCGAACCACAAAACTCATGCTTATAAGGAAAGCACTCTCGCATTGAGCTAGCACCCTTTAAAAATTTGAGAGCCTAACTTATAGAGTCCTCTATAATCGTAAACAAATTCAATCCTTCAAAATATTCGAAATATCATTAAGAATATACCCAGATTATCATTCAAAGCATATAAATAATAGAGAACATTTGAAACACGAGAAATAACTCCAAAGTAAAGTGTTGGACAAAAATTGCATATAAGTCCTCATTAGGTTTCCTATCTAAGTCCTTATGTAGATCAAAACCAATGGATGGAAGAAGTAATAGATTACAATGTAGATGTAATATCCTGAATTTTGGACCTAACACTTACAGGCATGTACCTATTGATTATGATGATTATCTTGATGTTTTATTTTTATATTGGGTAGAAGACCGTATTGCATATGAACATGATGATTTGTTTTATATATATTGGGCGTAAGCCAATTATTGATGATATATGTATATGCTTGTTTGTGTTGGGCATGGACCCTGAAGCACATGATTCATGAGATGTTTTGTGTTGAGTGAGGAGCTCTGGAGCACTTGAGTGATTGATGATTTCTTTTGAGCGATAAGCTCTGGAGCGCATGAGTACTTACCCTTGTGTTGAACTAGAAGCTGTGGAACACATGAAAAGATAATTGGATGTGTTGGGGATTAAGTCATGGAGCCTTCCATGTTGATGTTGAGCATAAGCTCTAGAGCATCGGATCCTTGGACATTGTATCCCTAGGCGTATCATACAAGTACATCCTAGCACTAATGTTGAGCGAGGAGATCTAGAATTGTACTCAATAGTAACTCCCTTTTAAAGCGTTGAGTATGGGATCTGGTATGCACTAGGATTTGCTCAAAAGAATTTAAGTTCTAAGTGAAAACGAGTCAATAAAAATATTGATCTCATCATACTTATTTATAAGTGATTAAATGAAACTTTCAATTTCTGTATTTTCATCAAAGTACTGAAGAGCTACCATGTTATACAAGGAAAATCAAACATGCAATGATGCTTAGAGTTGCCTATCCTAGTAGAACTAAACCATCTACCTACTTGACCTTAATGAAGAAGTGTCGTTAAGTCTAGGGATCATGGTATATAATGCCCAAAGACAAATGTGAACAAAGTGTGATATTATTATGTACTTTATACATGGTATTTATAAAGAATTAAATATAGTAATAATATAAATAAATGAAAGAAAAAATAAAAGTGCCATCAATTATTATTTATTATTAAAGATTAATAAATAGTATAATGTCTATGAAAGTCCAACTAGGAACTAGTAGAAAATTCATAAGTTAAAATATTAATAACTACCCAAAGTAATTGAAAAGGGTTAAGTCAAGAAACCAAGTTTTCTTGATTTAACTATCCCTTTCACTGAAAAGTTTGTCTATAAAGACTCAAGCCAAGGAAAAGCTTGGGGATTATGATTTTTATCTCGGAGAATTATTATTTTGCCTATTTTTTCTCTCAAGTGATTTCTTGGAGAATTTTTCCTGCAAGGAAAATGAGAATTGATTTAGAACCGAATACTAGTTAGGAAACCGTACCATATGAGCTCTAAGGTACTTGCATGTTGGAGTCCAGCTTGGGGGGATCCGGATTTAAACCACGAATGGTTTCGGGTCATGGTTGGGTGGAACATGGTAGATACCAAGTGATTTGGTAATCAAACAAAGGTTAGGTCTACATTGAATTGTTAATGCTCATTATTTGAGTGTGCAGGTTCAGCCATTAACGGAGCTTCAATTGCAGGTAAGAAGTCCTAGGCTATCTATGTTAATTTCTAGATTTATTGCTGGTTATGCTAGGTAAATAATTTCAATACATTTTCTAACCCTATATGATTTATTTTTTCATTTAAATATGCTAGGGTTCGCATTTCTCAAATATTGACCTTAGACTGCAAATTTTATCATATGTTGTATATTACAAGGGTTTGTACCTTTAAGTTTGTTTCTATATTATTTCAATACTTGGATTATGCTTATTGTAAACTAGGTTTTGATTTCTAGTTAAGAATATATTTGTTCTTTATTCTTTATTAATCTGCTGACATATTTCATTTGTCAAGAGAGGCTTACCTTAGATTTCTTTAAAATAAATTAATTTAAAAGTATAAGTTAACTATGTATTTATATATTTCTGTTAGTAACAAAAATTGCTTATCATACTTTGTTTTCTTTGCGTGAATGCCTAGTGTGCCCATAAGTCTCTCAGTATTGACACTAGGCTCTGATACCACTTGTAATGTCCCCAAAAATTGATAAAAAAAATTATAGGCTAGTGAAAACTACCCCAAAGGGGATCATTATTATTCATGCAGAATTACATGCACTACTTATACTTTCGATTTCTTCAGAAATTTTCCATACTATATTGATGGGAACAAAGTGGCGGAGTGGTAGGACTTGTTCTCCCCTAACAATCTGAGAGGTAAGGTATTACTTGGTTACGTAGGATTACTTAGTTCAATCGAACTAAGGCACCTCTTTTATTTACTTAAGCAATTCATTACTTTGCGATGAGATCTAGTGTAAAGTGTGTTGACCATCTTGATCCTAGAGGACCTGCTGCTAGTTGTTATGTTGCTTATAGACTTGGTTTTATAACTTGGTAAGTGTCGTTATCGTCAATGTAGCTGCTACGCATAAATTTCGTGTACACTAGTTAATCTTCATTATGTTTTAAATTCGCTACTCTATAAGTCATTAATACATTTTACGTTCTATATAAATTTTAATTATACCTATTAACATCTCTTATGTTCCTTTATTTGGTGGGTTATTATATTGGCTCCAGAGCAGACCTTTGATTTTTTTATGAGGGTTAAAATTTTTAACATGGCATATTGCATATGCCATGTTCACTAAGTGTTTAAGATTAAACACATCTCGTATTAGATTTTTGTATAAGGATGTAAGCCTAAAGTGTATATCATTTAACTTCTAAGGGGTGTGCCTTATGGAATTACACCTTGGGCTAACGCATCCTATGGACTATGTACTATTGTAAACTTACCATAATGAAAATGTTGTAACACGTTAACATTGGGATAGCGTTTGGGTGGAAAAACTATATTGTATGGTATAAACATATGGTAGCAGGGTTTAAGACTCAAGTGAGAGGTGGTCACATTGTAATGCAACGAAACAAAACTATGGAGAGTGGTTTTTAATGTGGATTTAATGGTTTCCAGCTAGTGCATTCAATGTGTTTAGTGAAACTTGATATCCCTCCCTTAGGCTTGGCTCATGATGGTTGTCTTTTTTATCATTTGGGGTCCTGCACTTTGGCTCTGGATGGAGAGAAAACCATGGAGGTGACCTCCATACTGTGAGGTATGTCCACACTGGTTTTAACATGGTTGCACATTGGTTTGGTTTAACTTTTGTTCATGGTCATACTTCTCATCCCTCATTTGGCTTGTGTTTTTAGGTGCCGAAAGGGAATGAGGAGCAGCGTTGCTTTGCTTCTATGGGCTCCAAACATTTACAATCGTTGCTACGGTAATCCTGCAAGTGATTTTTTATTTGCTACCCTTCGGGCCTCTTGGGAAGACTGCACATAGATTTTTGTTTGGCACTGGGTTTTATGTTGTGGGTTTCGATTTGGGGTTTTAAATTTTTCCTCCGGGCATACAATTATAGACTTGGGTTTTGAACAATGTTGAAATGGCTTCAGTCGTGGGTGAAGTTGCACCCTCTCTGGTTATGTATATAAATTTGGGTTTGTAAAAGTTACTTGGGTTGTTAGCAGCGAAAAGAGGAATGTTTGGGCTTCTAGCATACTTGGTTTTGGTTTATGCAAATCATGTTTTCGTTGGGCCATTTTAGCCATGGGCTGCACCATCGCTTGCAATGGTGCATTATGCCATTGGCATGCCTTTGTAAACTTGTTTATAAATTTTAATATAATGACTTTGGAGTTTAGTTGGCAAGCATTTCAATATGGATGCATACTTTTTTGATTAATTGATTACCATGGTTTAACTTATGATGTCCATAGCATGATTTCGTTGTGTTTATTCAGTGGTTATGGTTAATCTATGTGGGAATTCTCCAACTTGAAGGTTCTATGTATTACGATGTTACTTAGTTTGTAATGTAAATATATAGATAGCATTGGTATAGGCCATGCCATGAATGGCATGCGCCTTCCCACCGTGTTGCGATAGTATAGCGTAGGGTTTAACTGTGTATTAGATTTAAAGTTATGCCAAGTTCATTACATATGTGAGTGTTGTGCAATTGTTGGTTTCATAGTTCTAGTGTTTAAAAGCCTTCAATGACATTTGTTGTTTAATATGTAATGGTTGTATTTTAATAATGACAACCCACATATGATTCGATGTATAGAGTGGCGTGTGTAAAATGGTTATAGGATTTGGTTGTCAATTTGTATATACATTACTCATGGTTTGTTATTATGGCTTTGCTTTGGTTTGGACATCCATGGGATAGATGTCACGACCTCTGTTAGCAAGCAGGGCTTTTAATGCAACGAGTTGTAATGAAATGTATTTTAATAAACAACAACAAACTGGGATTACATGCCCACATGATTCGATTCCTATTACTATTTCAAATAGGGCTGATGCACAATCATGGACTCCTTTAAAGACACTTTAGATGCCACATAATACTGGAATAAATGGAAACTCTAACTTTACATGACAATTAGGGGTACTTCCCTAAGTTATTTGAAGATGAAGTAAAAAGAGAAAGGATAGGAAATTGAATCGGCTTTCATAATATATAGCATTTGTGCAAAGAAAATGTGTGTAAATGATTATAAAATTAGTTTTCATGAAAGTGGGTTTTCAAATTTTTAGCACATCTTAACATATATGTTTGTGTAGGTGCAGCAATATATGAGGTAAATGATGTCAATTTGGGATAAAATATTGCAGACATATAAAGGACATATGGGCCTATTGCAACAAAATTTATTCATAATTTTTTATAAATTATTTTTTTATTATTAATTATTGAAGTCACAAAATCTTGAAATTAAAACCTTATGTGCAGGTGCAACAATTTAGGGGCAAAAATTAATGAAATCCTTGATTTCTAAATATAAGATCATAGAGCTTGATCTCATCTAGTGCACCATATAGTTTTATTGGGAAATGGTGATGGAAATCAAAAGTTATATAACAAACAATCGATGTATGTATTTTCAAAAAATGATGTGTGTCATTTAGAAAAATAATTATATATAAATAAAACATAGTTTTAAAGAAAAAAATTACATATTCAGGATTGTAAGATCCTACTCTACAATATCTTAGATTTTCATAAAAAAATATTGTGTATGTCATAGAAAAACACACCATCTAAACTGAGCATATTGATAGAGTTTTAAAACACAAGCAATAGCCCTAGTTTATTTGTCATAGCCAATAAGTTCAGTAGTCTGAAGCTATTTTTGAACTTAATGCCAAACCTTATTCCCACCAATTATTTTAATTTTAAAATAACACATACGCATTATAGCTTATCCATATCGGATATGCGATATAACGCATATGCGATATGAATAAGCTATAACACATATGTGTTATAGCTTATTCATATCACATATGTGATCTAACACATATGCAATATGATAAAGCTATAACACATATGCATTTTTTCTTAACTAATTTTGTTTTGTCCTAACGAATCATTGTTCATCACCCTCATCCTCATCATCATCACCATCCTCATCATCATCATAATCACCCTCATCCTCATCCTCATCATCATAGTCATCTTCCTCCTCCTCCTCATCATCATCATCATCGTTCATCATCATTGTCATCATCATCATCATCATCATCATCATCATCCTCATCTTCATCATCGTCACCATCATCACCATTCTCATCATCATCATCCTCATCCTCATCCTCATCCTCCTCCTCCTCCTCCTCATCATCCTCATCCTCATCCTCATCATCATCATCATGGTAATCATTTTCATCATCATCACCCTCACCCTCATCATCATCATCATAGTCATCATCCTCCTCATCATCACCATTATTCTTCATCGTCATCTTCATCATCACCCTCATCCTCATCATCATCACCATCCTCATCATCATCATCATCATCATCATCACCGTCATCATTATCACCCTCATCCCCATTATCATCATCATGGTCATCATCATCATCATCATCATAATCATCATCATCATCATCATCATCCTAGTCCTCATCATCATCATCATCACCCTCATCCTCATCATCATCATCATAGTCATCATCCTCCTCCTCATCACCATCATTGGTCATTATCATCTTCATCATCAACCTCATCCTCCTACTCATCATCATCACGCTCATCATCATCCTCATCATCATGGTCATCATCATCATCATCACCCTCATCCTCATCATCATCATCATCATCATCGTCGTCGTCATCATCATTGTTTATCACCCTCATCCTCATCATCATCACCATCCTCATCATCATCACCATCCTCATCATCATCATCATCATCATCATCACCCTCATCCTCCTCCTCCTCTTCATCACCCTCATCATCATCATCATCATCATCCCCATCCTCATCCTCATCATAATCATAATCATCATCACCCGCATCGTCATCATCATCATCATAGTCATCATCCTCCTCATCATCACCATAATTTTTCATCATCGTGTTCATCGTAACCCTCATCCTCATCATCATCATCACCATCATGCTCATCATCATCATCATGGTCATCATCATCATCATCATACTCATCCTCATCCTCATCACCCTCATCCCGATCATCATTACCCTCATCCTCCTCTTCATCATCATCATCAGCATCATCATCATCATCATCCTCATCCTCATCAGCTTCATCATGCTCATCATCATCATCATCATCATCATCAGCATCATAACCCTCATCCTCCTCATCATCACCATCATTGTTCATCATCATCACTCTCATCCTCATCATCATCATCAACAACTTCATCGTTATCATCATCATCACCCTCATCCTCATCATCATCATCACCCTCATCTTCATCATCATTATCATCATCAGCCTCATCCTCATCAGCAGCATCATGGTCATCATCGTCATAATCACCATCCTCATCCTCATCATCATCATCCTCATCACCCTCATCCTCATCAGCATCATGATGGTCATCATCATCATCATCATCATCATCACCATCATCCTCATCCTCCTGATCATCATCCTCATACTCCTCCTCCTCCTCCTCCTCCTCCTCATCATCACCCTCATCCTCCTCCTCCTCATCATCATCATCATCCTTATCCTCATCATCATCATCATCATCACCATCATCATCCTCATCCTCATCCTCATCATTTCCAACCTCATCATCATCATCAGTCTCATCCTCCTCCTCATCATCATCACCCTCATCCTCATCATCATCATCACGGTCATCATCATCATCATCATCATCACCCTCATCCTCATCATCATCATCCTCATCCTGATCCTCCTCATCATCATCATCATCACCCTCATCCTCATCATCATCCTCCTCCTCCTCATCCTCCTCCTCCACATCATCATCACCCTCATCCTCATCAACTTCATCATGGCCATCATCATCATCATTGTCACCATCATCGTCATCCTCATCCTCATCCTCATCATTATCTACCTCATCGTCATCATCACCCTCATCCTCCTCCTCCTCATCATCACCCTCATCCTCATCATCATCATCATCACCCCCATCCTCATCATCATCATCATGGTCATCATCATCATCATCATTATCATCACCCTCCTCCTCCTCCTCATCACCGTCATTGTTCATCATCATCTTCATCGTCACCATCATTTTCATCATCATCACCATCCTCATCATCATCATCATCATCATCATCATCATCATCATTACCCTCATCCTCCTCATCATCATCATAGTCATCATCCTGCCCATCATCACCATAATTGTTCATCATCATCTTCATCGTCACCCTCATCCTCATCATCATCATCACGGTCATCATCATCATCGTCATCATCATCATTACCCTCATCCTCCTCCTCCTCCTCATCATCATCATCCTCATCCTCATCATCATTGTTCATCACCCTCATCCTCACCATCATCGACACCATCATCCTCATCCTCATCACCATCCTGATCATCATCATCAACATCATCATAATCCTCATCCTGATCATCATCGTCATCATCGCCCTCATCCTCATCATCATCATCATAGTCATCATCCTCCTCATCATCACCATTATTGTTCATCATCATCTTCAGTAAGCATAGATAAAGGTAAATTACATATATTCATTGAGCACTAAATTGCATATGCAATATATCGCATATGCATTTTGGAGAGTATGTAAAAACCTGCACGTTCATTAAGAAGATGGAAATCAATATCGCATATGCGATATATCAGAGGTGCGTTATATCGCATATGCGATATGTATTTTATAGAAGATGTTGGGCAGCATCGTGTGGGCTAGGTTTACTGTATGAAAAGACATAATTCGTCTGAACCCGCGCACAAGGAACTGTTCAACATGCATTTTTTTATCATTACTTACATAATTCCATAGTTTTGTACAAGTTTGGGTGGATTTCAATGGGGAATGTACGTAATAGAGGACAAAAGTCAGCAAGGAAGGTTCTTACACCCGAAGAAGAAGAAAATAGAAAACAAAAAAAGAGGGAAGATTCAAGAAATCATCGGCATTCATTACATGAACAAATAGTTCCCATTCCCCCTCAGCACATACTTCATGTAGAGGCAGAGCAATATAATGCAACATTAAATGAAGCTGGTTATTTGAAAGTTGATATTATTCATCCATTAGTAAACCGAAAATCTTGTGAAGAGTTCAATAATTATGTTACTCCCAATGCAAATGTGACTCAACAACAACCATGTTCAGTGGTTCAATCTCCTAATCGAAGTTGTGAGCCTGTAGTGGATGTAAACGCCACTCCAACATTTCAAACGACAACAAATTTTGCATCAAAATGAAAGAGAACTCCTAAACGAATACAAGTGGACGAGAGTGGATTGACTTCCATGTAAGGTAAGGGGGCCAAACGCACGATCCTTCGTCATTCTTCTCAAATAATGAGACAATATTTTGATAACAAATCTGAAGCCGGTAAATGCCAATTGTTTTTAGCTTTGCTTAAATCTAGAAATATGGCAATTGTTAGAAGAAATTTAGGCATAACAACAATGAATAATATTGAATCAACTAATCACATTGTTAAATCTCTTGCTGCTGTATTCACATCGATTGGTAAAAAAACTCATTCGCAAGACTGTAATGTGGCTCATCGTGTATTGGCTGAATCAATTGTATGTAGATCCAGAAGACAATGTCGTTTACTTAAATTCACATCACAAATTGTGCCTTTACATCCAAAGACACTTAAAAAATATTCAGTAAGAAGAGACAACCTTGATGTAGAGGGACAAATGGAAACATTATGGGAATTTAGCGGTAAGTTTCCCCGTAACGACATGAAGTTAGTCGAAGTAGTGAAGGGCCTAGTGCAAACATTTTGGCATGATAACACTAGGCCTTCTTCTAACACAAAGGATGTGTTAAAACATTGTAGGGGTTCTAGAAACACTGAACCTCATGTTAAACATTATTTTGACATGACACAAACTGAACTATTCAAAATGTTTAAAGTTTCCCACATAGAGCTAAGGCTCGGGCAAAGATCTTTCGAAAAATGCAAGCCTTGGTATGCTAGAATCAATACCATCCGAAACACTTGTTGTTGTAGATACCACATAGAATTTGACCTATATTACCATACATTTGCACATATGCATTGTTTTTTGGATCCTAACCATGTGCAATAATGCTCAAGTACAGTACTGCCAATGTCATCTAGAGATTTCATCCATAGCATAACGTGTCCAAGGTAAGATGGGCAGACACATTACTTAAAACAATGTGTAGACGGTTCTTGCAACAATTGTGCTGGGATATCATTATGGTCTGATTGCATCCATAAAAGTGAAGATCAAGCATTGGAGAATGAAATTGTCGAGAAGCAGAACTATCAGTTTGAGACATATCAACTAAATGATGGGAAAGAAAGTAGGAATATTAATTTGGTGACTTCATAAGTAAATTGTTGAATATTGACAAATTAATACTCATGTACACATTTTTTTTATGTGGTTTATTGACATATTAATATTCATGTACCAGGTGCGAGTATGTGATTTTATTCTATAGTTTTATGGAAAGATCCAATAGTACATTCAACATGTCGATATGGCACGGTGGAAAGATGAGCAATTCAGAGTATGCCGGGACACCTTCCCTCTCAAAACAATACTATCAGTGGTTGACTTTGCGGAAAATTACACCCTACAACCACAAAATGAAATTCAAAGTCAATACGATCACTCAGAGCAGGTGAGCATAATGGTGCATATCACGTATCGACATGGGCAAGATAGCAATGAAGAGAAACATGTGATACTGAAAGAAAGTCACTTCTACATAAGTGACGATCGAACCCATGGCATCCATTAAGTGCAACATTGCTTTAAATTATTCTATGATCATGCGATAGCTATGGATATACCATTTTATCATCATTTCATTTGGTCAGATGGTTGTGCTGGACAGTTTAAGAATGCACGTGTCATTAGAGGAAATTTGGGGTCTAAAATGGGCCTTATAAGAAAACGTGCCAAAATAAGTTTTTGTGAGTTGGATTTCAAGAACCAATAGAATTTCAATAAAATAAGTCAACCATAATGGTTGAATTGGCATATTTGTCATTAAAAAAACTACTTTTTTTGTTCGTATTTTCGACATATCTCATTGTGTTTTTACTCAAATTTCGATCAGGAGAGATCGTTGGATGCAGAATTTGATTCCGACTCCAATGAATACCCACACTGCATACTTTTGATGGACCCCTTTACCCCAAAAACAAGAAATACCTGAAAAAACGTGATGATGATGTCATCATCACATTTTTTCAGGTATTTCTTGTTTTTGGGGTAGCAGGGTCCATCAAAAGTATGCAGTGTGGGTACTCGTTGGATGCAGAATCAAATTACACATCCAACGAGCTCTCCCGATCAAAATTTGAGTAAAAAGACAGGGAGATATGTCGAAAATACGAACACAAAAAGTAGTTTTGTTCTTACTTCCTCCAAAATTAATCAATATTATTTTATATTTTAACTATTATTTTATTATTTTAACTATTATTTTATTATTTTCCTTAGGAGGCCCATTTTATACCCCAAAATTCCTCTAATGATTTGAATGGTTGTGTTTCTTGCACATAAAATACAAGGTGCCACATGTATGGAACTACTTTGAAACTGGTCATGGATAAGGAGAGCATGATGGTGCTAGTGCATGCAATAAAACTTCCCTTTAAAGGGATGAGATGAAGTTTACAGGTGCTCTGCTTCGAGATGCTACATCTATAGTCGAGTGGTGTGCATCTATCATAGGAGAACAAGCAACGAGGAAACACTTAGTGCGAATAATATTCTGGGAGGTGACAAATGTGTACCAATCACAAACACATCGGGTGAACGCAGTGCATGGAAATCGACAGTTTCATTCAATTAGAAGCTCAGACAACTCGGCCCTAAAAATTTGGACAATATTTAAGGCTTTCTTTTGGAGTTCCTGTAGCATCAGTGAATGGGATGATTGTGAGCATACGGATATCGTTAATACATGGGATCAGGTGACACTTGGCACCAATTTCAATGGGGTTAATGAAATAGACCATTTGGAAGATGATCAAACACATATTTCTAGAGACTATGATCACATATCGGATATCATACAAGCAGTTACAAGAGTAGTACTTAAATAAGAAAATTCATTTATGTATTGTTTGCTTGACCTATATATAATTTAATTTATGTATAAATTAGAAATGCAAGACCTTATTTACAAAATGTATTGCTAAATCGACCTATTTCCTTTCACAGGTCAGATATATGCAGTGGTTGCCCCAAAAGATAATGAATGGGGTTTTGACTATTGGTTGGCACATTGCTTAGAGGGGAAACAAACCCTTCTAGAACCTGTTAGAGATGATGAAAATATTGAATTCCCAACCGGCGCGATGGTTATAAAAGGGGAGTACTAGACACTTGCAGCAAAACAAAAAAGGAAGGGTGGGTATGTATATCAGGATTATAGACCAGGAGCTATTGTATACCACTCCACCAACCTAGTAGTTGGTATAAACATCAAGATGCTCACACTTGATCACAAAAATAGGTCACATGTACCATACTTTCTACCTCATATAGAGCACAAAATATTGATCGACACTATCGGCACTAGAGATGATCTCGATGGCCTACTTGTATGAGTGCATTGTTAGGTGTATTATTTAACCTTAAAAGTGAATTATAAAGCACAATATAAATTATTTAGCCTTACTTTATTCCCAGTGTAATAAACCTGTGATTAACAGATACCATTCACAAACATAATATTATTCAGAGGATACTAGACACTATAAACATGATCGTACAACCTCGGTTGAGTTATCTATAAATCATGCTTGCATATTTTCAATGGATTCTCTTTTATTTCTTATGATGTTACTAATGTCTATCCTTTCATGTTCCTAGGATACAAACACCATCTACGGCACATTGGAGGCGCCAAGAATGGTGTCTTTAGACACCACCAAATAGAGTTCGAAAAATAACAAGCTCTTGAGTTGTTGAAATTTACATTTCTTGATGTTTTTAGTTTAATATACATTGAATTACATTTCCATGTACAAATCGGAAACCAACTAGGATTTCATACTTGCATGCACCAACTAGGATTTCATGAACACCAGTTTGCATGCACCAAATAGGGTTGACAAGGTATGAGATGGAACTAGGGTTTAGTGAGCAATTTGCAAGTTAAGAGAGGGAACTAGAAATACATGATCACCAATACTTGCATGCACCAACTATGCTTTCATGAACACCAATTTTCATGCACAAAATAGGGTTGACAAGTTATGAGATGGAACTAGGGTTTAGTGATCAACTTGCAAGCTAAGGGAGGGAACTAGGAACACATGATCACCAATACTTGCATGCACCAAATAGGCTTTCATGAACACCAATTTGCATGTTCCAACTAGGGTTGACAAGGTATGAGATCGAACTAGGGTTTAGTGAGAAATCATGCAAGTTAGGATAAGGAACTAGAAACACACGATCACCAATACTTGCATGCACCAACTAGGCTTTCATGAACGCCAATTTGCATGTTCCAACTAGGGTTGACAAGGTATGAGATGGAACTAGGGTTCAGTGAGCAATCATGAAAGTTTAGTTATGACCTAATGATCTACTTTAATACTCCATGCCACTGGTATTAGAGACCCCTCTGCAAATCATTCATGTAAGTCTTATTGTTACATAATCCAAGTATTCAAGTATTGTGTTATTCAAAATCCAGCTTCTTGTGTTGCAGGTACCGTCCAAGTAGTGGTAACACTACAGTTAGTTTCTTCTAGCAGAGGTAGGAATTCACGTTCCTTCTTAATCATTATTTTAACCTGCGATAACCATGATTTTTTGTTAAATCACACATAGCCATACCTACATGAAAGTATTAGTAAAGTTTCCAACTAGGACTCATATATATGTAGCTTCACAATCGAATTCTCTCATTTTTGTTTTCCATAAATATCACATCCATGTTATTATACATGGGTTTGTAATAATATTATTCATGTTTATTTTTTCATATAGATTGTATAATGTTTCTGTCAATATTGAGTTATTTGACATAGGTTACAAAATTGCAAATAAAATAAAATTTGTGGTAATTGTTATGGTCACTTTATTCAATTATAACTATTACGTTATAAAACTTGTTTGGAAGACACTGTAATTCTCTTAACATTTCAGAGTTCTGTGGATGTTAATCTTTTTAACCAAATTTTATATATTGACTAAAAAAATTTGCAAAGATCATAGTATTTTATCTGCTGTTATCTTTTGGGGTATATGGAAAGTAAGAAATTAGGCCCATGGTGGAGCTGTCTTATCTCATGTTCTTATAAGATGTATATTTGTTTTCATGTTCTTATAAGATGTATATATGGTTTCTTTGAAATAAAGTAAGGACGGTGGTGGATCTGCCTTGTTTCATGTTCTCCTAAGATGTATATTTGGTTTCTTTCCAAGGTATGAGATGGAACTAGGGTTTAGTCACCAATTTGCAAGTTAAGAGAGGGAACTAGAAACACATGATCACCAATACTTGCATGCACCAACTAGGATTTCATGAACACCAATTTGCATGCTCCAACTAGGGTTCACAAGGTATGAGATGGAACTAGGGTTTAGTGAGTAATTTGCAAGTTAGGAGAGGGAACTAGAAACACATGATCACCAATACTTGCATGCACTAACTAGGATTTCATGAACACCAATTTGCATGCTCCAACTAGTGTTGACAAGGTATGAGATGGAACTAGGGTTTAGTGAGCAATTTGCAACTTAAGAGAGAGAACTAGAAACACATGATCACCAATACTTTCATGCACCAACTAGGATTTCATGAACACCAATTTTCATGCTCCAACTACGGTTGACAAGGTATGAGATGGAACTAGGGTTTAGTGAGTAATTTGAAAGTTAGGAGAGGGAACTAGAAACACATGATCACCAATTCTTGCATGAACCAACTAGGATTTCATGAACACCAATTTGCATGCTCCAACTAGGGTTGACAAGGTATAAGATGGAACTAGGGTTTAATGAGCAATTTGCAAGTTAAGAGAGGAAACTAGAAGCACATGATCACCAATACTTGCTTTCACCAACTAGGCTTTCATGAACACCAATTTGCATGCTCCAACTAGGGTTTATAAGGTATGAGATGGAACTAGGGTTTGGTGAGCAATCATGCAAGTTAGGAGAGGGAACTAGAAACACATGGTCACCAATACTTGCATGCGCCAACTAGGCTTTCATGAACACCAATTTGCATTCTCCAACTAGGGTTGACAAGGTATGGGATGGAACTAGGGTTTAGTGAGCAATTTGCAAGTTAGGAGAGGGAACTACAAGCACATGATCACCAATACTTGCATGCACCAACTAGTCTTTCATGAACACCAATTTGTATGCTCGAACTAGGGTTGATAAGGTATGAGATGGAGCTAGGGTTTGGTGAGAAATCATGCAAGTTAGGAGAGGGAACTAGAAACACATGATCACTAATACTTAAATGCACCAACTAGGATTTCATGAACACCAATTTGCATGCTCCAACTAGGGTTTACAAGGTATGAGATGGAACTAGGGTTTGGTGAGCAATCATGGAAGTTAGGAGAGGGAACTAGAAACACATGGTCACCAATACTTGTGTGTGCCAACTAGGCTTTCATGAACACCAATTTGCATGCTCCAACTAGGGTTGACAAGGTATGGGATGGAACTAGGGTTTAGTGAGCAATTTGAAAGTTAGGAGAGAGAACTAGAAACACATGGCCATGTACAAATCGGAAACCAACTAGGTTTTCATGAACACCACTTTGCATGCTATCACTAGGGTTGACAAGTAATGAGATGGAACTAGGGTTTACTTCAACCAATTTAGGGTTTGTAGGGTAAGATGTATGTTAGTATGGTATGATGTTAGTATCATAGGGTATTGTAGGGTATGATATGGTATATATTACACATGCATGCATGACTTAGTGTTATGGTATATTGTTAGTATGTTATGTTATGGTATGTTATTGTATGTTAGTGTCATAGGGTTTGTAGGGTATGATGTATGTTAATACGGTATGATATGGTATATATTACACATGCATGCATGACTTAGTGTTATGGTATACTGTTATTATGTTATGCTATGGTGTGTTATCGTATGTTAGTATGGTATGATGTTAGTGTCATATGGTAATGTAGGGTATGTTATTGTGTGATAGTATGGTCTAATGTTAGTATCATAGGGTATTGTAGGGTAGGATATGGTATATATTACACATCCATGCATGACATAGTGTTATGATTGTTAGTGTATGTAATTTAGTTAGTGTATGGTATGGTTATGATGTTAAAAAGTTGAGGATAGCCATAATGTTCAAAAGCTGACGAGTCGTAAATTCTTCCTTTAAGTATTAGAAATTCATAAGTTAGAAAACATCTGAACCACACATATTATTATATCACATAGGTGAACCACAGATATCATGTTCCAAGATCAATTCAACCATATATGTATAAATTTGAACCTTGCTTTATATTATATATGTATAGAAATAATGTTACAAAAATTGTCATGCCACATGGCCATAATATAAAATAGTGGATCAAAAAGTACATCTATGTGTACATATGATAAAAAAGTTACATCTATTTATGCCCCCTATACATTTATTCTAGTTATGCCCCATTTCGCTACCACTGCCAATGTATTTTAAGAAGTCTAGCTTTCTTTTCCGATTACTCACTGGTGATGCCCATTGCTGAACAAGAGGGATAGGTCGCATCAGTGGAGACTGCAGAAAAACCAAAATTTGTAAGTTAATTTACCAACCTCTAAAAATTCTATGTACATTTGTTCAAATTCCAAAACCAAAATAAAATTTTTACTTACTATATGTGAGTAAGTCATGGTGGGTCATGTTGCCTCACTAACAACGACCCTGATTGGGTGCTCTTCAAGCACCACTTGCTCACTATCAAGCTGGATAAAAAATATATATATGCCAATGTCAACAAATACACATGTACCTAAAGGGGGGGGAGAGGTGGGTCACCAATTTGAGTCTCTTCAAGCACCAAATTAGAGAAAGCGATACAAAAATGTACAAAGAAATCAATACATAAACATACCTGCTAGATTGTTAAAGGTCGGCCACCGATTTGGTACTCTTCACACACCAATGCCTCACCAAGGGCCTGCATAAAGTAATATATATGTCAATTTCAGATAAAATAGTGAATCAAAGACATATATATTACATGCACGAAAAATGATGTTACCAAAGAAAGTGAAACATACATGTACATGGCTAGGGGGAAGAGGTGGGTTGAAAACAACCTCGATTTGGTGCTCTTTAAGCACCACTGTCACAATAGGTTCCTCCATAAAGTAACGTATGTCAAATCAATACAAGTAAAATAATTTTTGCAAAGAAAGCGAAACATAATTAAAAGCATATTTCAAATAATACCTGTGTTTGGGAATCTACCTCTACATGAGATGGAATAGGCTGAGATACAATATACTCATCCTAATCACCCTGCAAAAAACATGTTGTATCAAAATTAGGATGTATTGAATGTTACAATCTATAATATAAATATGTAAATAAAGTTGAAAAATTAACAAGTATAGTTCTTAATCCTATTAGTGAAGAACCAAACCCATATGCAATATTGACAGCTGAATCACTGTTCTCAACATTGATCAGTGGACTATGCCACTCTGGTGTGCCATGGGACACCAGCTGTATATTTGTTTACATAATTTGTTAGATAATTAAATAGAAATAAATTGCGAAACAATTGAAATTTTTGATATGAAACAAAATATAATATGAAAATAATGAGTTTTACTTACAAAGCGAAGTAATCCATCATCTCAAAAGTCTGAAGCAGGGCCATAGCATATGCCTCCACACAATGTGAAAGGGTGTGGAGTAACACCATGCTCTGAATGCTCTGCATCTCCTATGTGATGTGTAGGTGGGACCACCTTAGAAGTGCCATCCACTTGGTCTACATTTCCTTGGACATCGGTCCCATGCTAATGTAATGTATCTACCAAGTCAAATAGTGCCTCTTGTGTATTCTCAATGACAGGACCCGCAGGAGGATATAGCCTAGGGGGTTTTGGTGTGCATGGAGGGCATGGTACATGGTTAGGATCCATCCTGGCACCTTCCCTATCTTGGGGCATCCCATGACCAACACCCTAGAATCCTAAGAGATCGAAGTAGTTAACATGTTTTCATAGGATTAATTCTGCATACAACTTCCTAAGGAAATAAAATGGGATGTCCCTATTCCCATGAGGGTCTTCATCGAAGACCATATACCAACAATCCATCCAATTGGCCTTTATATTTGGTTCAACGCACCAGTCTATGGAAATGTGTGGTCGAATGGTGGGTGGAACAAATCTAGTGCTAGGCTCCCAGAATAATGAAAATAATTGGTCTTTTGTAATTTTAAGGGCTTTGATGTCTTTACAACTTAATCCATCGGAGTAGTATTGCCTCCCGGATTCTCTGTACAAGAAAATTTTGTACAGAGCTCCTTGGGCTTCGACAATTGTGTTTGTTATTATGTCCAATGCATCGGCTAAAGACTCTCTCAAACATTCCCCCCCTCTAATAGATGAGCTAAGGCGCCTCAATGACGCCAAACGCGCAATAATCCGTGAGTTTCGATCTTGTTCCCCTTCCAGGTTTGGGTTTGGGTTAGGTTGTGGGTTAGGTTTTGGGTTATTAGATGGTGGGTTCTCCACATTTTCTTGTTCATTTCTATTGTCTGTTAAGATTTAAACATAAAAATACAAGTTATTTTACTTAATCATTCTTTGATTTCATTCAACTTTTTTTATTAAATTTGTTTAAAATAATTATAATAACTATGAAATTATGGAAAAAAATAAAGATACAAGAACTAACTAAAATGGATAAGAGAATTTACCTACCATTGGAGCCAATCCACCTCCAACTTGACCTCGAACTTGACCTCCAAAAGCTAAAACGCAAATTGGCTCTGCATTATTTTTCCCACGTGGTTTTTCGCTATCATGATCCTATGCAAATGATATTTGAGGGGCCTACAGACTCTGTTTTATTTCTTTTTTACTTTTCAATATCGCATATGTGATATTGTAAATGTGAAATATCACATATGCCCCATCCTTCTTCCTACCTAAATAATTAAATAAAAGAATTAAAATTTAGTAATCCTTCCTCATCATCATCCTTCTCCCTACCATAATAATTAAATAAAAGAATTAAAATTTAGTGGATTGTAAGTCACTTTATGTAGTCTATACAATATTTTTGGTAATGTGAAGCATGCAACTAGAAAGGTTATTTTTCTCATTATGTTGGTGTAAACATATTGTTATTGTTCTAAGCATTTACAAACATGCTTTTGGAGCCATAGTAAAGGCCATCCAAACCAATTGAAGGATTAATTTATTGTGGGAATACAAACAAGATATGCCTAAAATAATGTTATCCAACAAGCATGAACTTGAATAAAGATGAGAAGGAGGTTTCTAAAATTTCGGTGAAAATTTATGAGAGATGGGTAACAACAAATGAACTTGACAAAAATTTATAGGAGGAAATAAGAAAACTAAGTAGTCATATTGTCGATAACAAGTAGAGGATGAAATATGTTTAGAGCAAATCTTTGTGGAGGCTTCAATCTTTGTTGATTCCAAGCTAGCATGAAATAATAATTATTTCCTTAAGCAACTTACTTAAATTACTAGAGATTTCCATTAAGAGTGGTGTTAACAACACAAATAGAACATGGATATTTGAGTGACAATCCACAACTTGAAAGTTTTGTGAGGCTATGGGAGTCCTTTTTACGTAATGGATGAAGGAATACCCTCTCCACTTTCATTAGCATGTCGTTGAAGTAGACACATGTGCAAAACAATACAAGTGGTGTGATAAAAAAATTAATATTTGAAACTTGAACTAGGGTTTTCATTTGGTTGTTTCTCCTTGGTAAAAAACCTATGTGAAAATACATGTAGAAAGTTACAAATGTCGATAGTTTGTCAAGAAAAGGGTTTCCCATCGAGGACGAATTGGAAACAAATGCAATACATAGGCTTCTTGTGTGGTTTGGTATTGAGGTGGTTTTGTAAATGTTGAATATCGTATATGTGATATTTAACATTTCCAAAATGCATATGTGATATGGACAAAACCATCATTTCTAGAGTTAAAATATATAAATAGAATTTATATAAATAAACCAACATTTTACCCTAGAAATGAACTTGACATACTAAGAACTCATACCTGTAGTTTTTCTTCCTAAAGCTCCTTTAATGGTTGAACCTGCACACTTTTTAAATAACCAGCATTATCAATTTAAGATAGATTTGACCTCTGATTTTGATGACCAAATCAGTTGGGAACTACCACGTTAATTCCAACCATGACCCGAAACCGTTCTTGGTTCTAATCTGGATCCCCTCGAGCTGGACTCCAACATGCAATTAGCTTAGAGATGCTAATCTAGGGTTTCCTAACTAGTATTCAGTTCTAAATCAGTCCTCTTTTCCTTGCAAGAGAAAGTTCTCCAAGAAAACACTTGAGAGCCAAAAATAGATAGAATAATAATTCTCCAAGACAAAAATCAGAACCCCAAGCCTTTGTTTGGCTTGATTCTTTATAGATAGAATTTTCAGTGAAAGGGAAAGTTAAATCAAGAAATCATTGATCTCTTGATTTAACGCCTTTTTTTATTTACTGGGGTAATTTTTCCAATACTTAGGTTAGGAACTTTTAACTAGTTCCTAGTTAATCTTTCATAGCTATTTCACTATTTATTAAACCTTTAATAATAAATAATAATTGGTGAAGCTTATTTTATTTCTTTATTCAATTATATAATTAATCATAGTTAATTCTTTGTACATACTATGTATAAAATACATAGTATTATAATACTTGTTAGCATTTGTCTTTCGGCATCATATATTATGATCCCTAGACTTAACGACACTTCTTCATGAAGGCCAAGTAGATAGATGGATTAGGTTTACTAGGCTAAGAAACTCTAAACATCTTTGCATGTTGGATTTTCCTCATATAACATGGTAGTTCTTAAGTACTTGATGAGAATACAGAAATTGAAAATTTCATTTAATCACTTAAAAATAAGTATGATGAGATCAATATTATTCTCGAGTTGTTTTCACTCGGAGGTGATTTTAATATTTTTAGTAACCCGTAGTGCTTACCAGAGCCCATACTCAACGCTTTTAACAGGGAGTTACAAACATAGTGCAATTCTAGAGCTCTCAATCAACACTAAATGCTAGCATGTACTTGTACAATACACCTAGGGATACAGTGGACAAGGATCTGATGCTCCAGAGCTTATGCTAAAAATCAACATGGAATGCTCTAGAGGTTATGCCCAACATTTCCAATTATATTTTCATGTGTTCTAGAGATTTATGCTCAACACAAATGTAAGTACTCATGTGCTCCAGAGCCTCTCGCTCAACACAAAACATCTCATCAATCATGTGCTTCAGGGTCCACACCCAACACAGCCAATATATATATATATATATATATATATATAATCATCAACAATTGGCTTATGCCCAATATACAAAGAAAATCATCATGCTCATATCTAGTGGGGTCTTTGACTCAATATAAAAATAAAACATCAATATTATCATTATGATCATTAGGCTCATGCCTATAAATGGTAGGTCTAAAATTCAAGATATTACATCCCTCCCTGCTTAGTAAAACATCGTCCCTGATGTTCTAGGGACTCTGGTTGATATCATGAAACAAGGCAGGGTAATCCTTTCTCATGGTGGCCTCGTTTTCCCAGGTAGCCTCATCTACCTCAAAGTGCTTCCACTGCACTTTCAATTGGACTACAATGTTCTTTCAAAGCTCCAATTCTCTCTTGTCCAATATATGCAAAGGGTCAGGGGAAAATTCCCCCTCAGGTTCCACCTGTAATAATTACCAATCGATGACATGCTTAGTGCATAAACATATTTACTTAATAAAGATGCATGGAAAACATTATGAACTATTACGTGTGTAGGTAATTCTAGCTAATAAGCCACTGGTCCTTTATTGGCCATAATTTCAAAAGGTCCACAAAATCTAGGTGCTAACTTACCACACCTACCCAAGCTCAACGAGCTCCATTTTTATTTTACTTTCAAGTAGACATGCTCACCTACTTGATAGTCTTTATATTTTCTTTTCTTATCCACATAAATTTTCTGACAGTCTTCTGCCTCTTTAAGGTTTCCCTGGACCTTGGTAACTAACTATTCCAAGTCCAATAATAGGTCAGGCCCTAACATGAGTCGATCTACCAGACTGTCCCAAGTAACTCGGGACCTACACTTCTGTCCATAGAGTACCTCGAAAGGACTTATGTTGGTGAAAGCCTGATACCCATTGTTATATGAAAAATCTGCAAGGTGCAGATAATCCTCCTAGTTGGTGGGGTTATTCATGACATACATTCAAAGCATGTCTTCAAATATTTGGTTTACTCTTTTAGTTTTCCCGTCCATCTGCGAGTGATAAGCAGTGCTAAAGTTTAGCTGCCTCTCTAATCTAGAGAATAAATATCTCCAGAAGTTTCCTGTAAACTTAACATCTCAATCTGAGATAATTTCTTTGGGTATCCCATGCAATCTAAGTATCTCTTTTAGGAAGATATTGGCAATGTTCACACCCTTGTAGGTTGATTTTACAGGGCTGAAGTGTGATGACTTTGACAGCTTGTCAATGACTATGAAGATGGATTTATTTTTCTTCTTGCTTTTTGGTAAGCCAATAATAAAATCCATGCTGATAACCTCCCACTTCCATTTAAGAATGGGCAATGGCTGTAGAAATATTGAAGAATGACGGTGCTTAGCTTTGATTAGATGGAATTCCTGACATTTCGCAATAAACATTGCAATGTTGGCCTTTAACTTAGGCCAGAAAAGTGTCTCTTGATGGAATATATCATCTTCTGATATCTCAGGTCCCCCGATTAGGGTGCCCTATGAAATTTTGTGAGGATGCTGGACCGAATATCCCCTCCATATGGAACATACAATCTATCCTGGAACTATGTTGGCTATTCTAATATTCTCATGCAAATCTACATTAGTTTGACTTAGGGTCACCTCATATATCATATGATTTCTTTGACTCAAATCATCAGCAAATTTGTTCTCTTTGCCCTTAATATGCTTTAGTTCAAAGTGATACTCACTCAGGAAAGCCAACCGTCTAGCTTTCCTCGTATTCAGATCGGGTTGATCGAATAAATATTTTATACTCATATTGTCAGTATTTAGAAGGGACTTCCTCCCCATGAGGTAGTTCCTCCACATCTTCAGAGCATGGATAGTGGCTGCTAGCTCAAGATCGTGCATGGGATAATTCTGCTCATGCTCTTTTCATTTCCACAATTCATAATAGATTGCATCATCATTTTGCAAGAGGACTCCTCCGAGTCCTTCTGTTGATGTATATGTAACTTCAAAATGTATTCACTTATATTTCTTATGTATTGTAACCTGATGTTTATTCTAGGATGTATTTGTAATGTACTTGAGTCATGTCAAGTTATTATGGGTAACCCTCCTATTGATCAAGGGTTAAAGTCCCCACAGTTCCATGGCACTAGGGTTATTAGGCTCTCCTAAAGATGTCATCCCTAGTAGGGTTTTAGTCATGCCAAGAATTAGTATAGATAGAGAACTAGCATCTCTATTTACCACACACTCATCGACACACAATTGTAGCGCATAGCTGAGGAAGAGAAAGGAACTGGGGCAAGGAAGAAAGAGGTTACTGTTTTTGGGAGATCATCTTATTTTTTTGAGGCTTTCCTTTTGGTGTTGATTCTATCTCTAAGGAAGTTGCAGGGTTTTCTCCATTTATGGTTTCCCTGATGAAAAACACTGTGTTCATTGTCTCTTGTGTTTGATTGTTGTGCTTGTTGTTCTCTCAGTTAAAGATCCTACTGTTATGCTAGCTTAATGTTAAAAATCTAACATGGTATCAGAGCTAACTTGAGAAGAAGACACTGTGCAACTGCAGGAGCTAGGGCTTCCTACTTTGTGGATATATCTCCACATATATTCAGCAAAATAAGGTTGGAGTAACTCTCCTCTTTAGAACACATCTTTCTGTGAAAGCAAAATCCAATTCTGAGGTTTTTCAGTTTTGGACCCAACACTGCTGCCAGAAATTAGGGCTTTCCACAGAAGTGGAATTTTTCAATGAGCCTAGGCCTGGATTGATCTCCCCCTCAAAATCGAAGTTAGGGATCAAATTCAAAGTGTTTGGTTAGGCAGAACTCTAGAAAAACAAAACCCTAATCTACTCCTGAACCAGCACTACAGGATTTCAGCTCCAACTCCAGATCCGACATCTTGACCTAGTAAGATCTAAATATTTTGTATTTCCATTTGAGGTTCTCAGTTAAGATGTCTCATCATACCAAGATTGATGAAAATCTTGAGGGAGCTAATAACTTTTGAGCTTGGAAGTATAGGATCTCCCTGGTCCTGGAAGAAAATGAGTTGGACTCCTACATTAATGCGGAGGTTTCAGTTTTAAAGGGAGATGAGGCTAAGGCCTTACACAAGAAGAAGATGGTTATGGAAAAGAGGATCATTGCTGATTCTATCAAGGATCTCCTCATACCACAGGTTTCCTCCCTCAAGACACCTAAATCCATGTTTGATTCCCTAACCAAATTGTTTGAAGGGAAGAACATAAACCGAAAGATTACTCTGAGAAACCGAATGAAGAATGTGAAGATTCAGACTGCAGAAACCATCCAGTCTTACTTTATAAGAGTTTCTCATATCAAGGAACAACTAAAAGTATTAGATGAAGAAGTTGAAAATGTAGATATTGTAATGACCACCTTGAATGGTCTCCCTAGATCATGGGACTCCTTTATTCAAGGAATCTATGCTAGAAAGAAGTTAGTCAAGTTCAGCAAACTATGGGAAAAATGCTCCCAAGAAGAAGCTTGGAATGCAACTCAAGAAGAGAATATGGGAAGTGAATGTCAAGATCTAATGGTTCATTCCAAGAAAAGCAAAATAACTTCTCATCACTCCAGAGGTAAGAATTTTTCTAAAAATAACTCTAGAAAAGACTTGTCTAGAAGTAGATGTTATACATGTGATGAAGTAGGACACTTTGGAAAAGATTGTCCTAAAAGACAAAATAAGAAAAAGGGAAACAAGAGAAGACATCATGCTCATGCTGCAGAGGATGATGAACCATTTAAGAAGAGAACTAGATATGAAAGTGAAGACTCTTCAAATGATGAAGAATATGTCTTGATTTCTGCTCTCATAGGAAATATTACACATGGAAGCAATGATTGCCTTATGGACAATGGAGCTTCCAAACATATGACAGGATTCAAAGAATCCTTTGTAAAACTTTCAGAACATGAATCACCTCACAAGGTGAAGCTTGGAGATGACTACCAATATCCAATAAAGGGTAGTACAGAATCCTCCTATAAACTAGACTCTGGAAAGTCTATGAAGATGCAAGATGTATTGTTTGTACCAGGACTGAAGAAGATCCTTCTCTCCATATCTTTATTAGATGCAAAAGGCATGAGGGTTGCATTCATAGATGTCCAAGTTATCATGTGGCCAAAGGGAAAGACTATTAATGATGCATTAGTGATTGAGGAACAAGAAGGAGGTCTATACAAATTTAAGGGCCATCCAAAACAAGATTTGGTCCATGACATAGTAGAGCCAAATGAACTTTGGCATAGAAGGCTTGCAAACATGAATTACAGAGCACTACCAATTGCAAGCAAATATATTGAAGGTCTTCCAAAAATTCAAGCAAAAACTGATGGGGTCTGCAAAGGATGTGCGAAAGGAAAGAATACAAAGAAGACATTTTCAAGTAGCAAAAGCAAAGCAAAAGGAATCTTGCAAATCATCCACTCCAATGTATACGGTCCTATGTCATAAATCTCACTAAGAGGGTATGTATACTATGTTTCTTTTATTGATGACTTTTCTAGGAAGACATGGATTTACTTCATGAAGAACAAAGATGAATTATTAAGAAAGTTGAAGGAATCCAAAGCCTTCATCAAGAATCACACAGATAAGAATATCAACACCTTTCGATCATATAATGGTGGAGAATTAACATAAAATGAATTCAAAGAGTTATGCAAAGACTCAGGGATTAAGAGGGATTTGTCCATTCCTTATAATCCACAATAGAATGGGATTGTAGAATGGAAGAAGAGAACTATCATGGAAGTTGCAAGAGCTATTATCTATGATCAACATCTTCCTATGCATCTTTGGGCAGTAGCTGCCAAAATACCGGTGTATGTATAGAACTGCACTCCACATACAGTACTCAAGAACAAGACTCCTAAAGGAGTATTCTCTAGCAAGAAACCAGAATTCAGCCATCTCAAAATATTCAACTTTCCTGTGTACATACACATTCGAAAAGAGAAGAGAACAAAACTAGATCCTTCAAGAAAGAAGGGTATATTTGTGGGATACTCTGAAAGCTCAAAGGCTTATAGAATATACTTCCCAGGATTCAAGAAGATTGACATCAGTAGGGATGTGACATTTTATGAAGACATAGCTTACAAAAAATCCAGAAAGAAACCTACAGAAGAACCTGAAGAAGCAGAAGCACTCAGAATTCATGATACAACCATGAATGAAGAAAATGAAGAAGAAGATCGAGAATTTGAAGAACCACAAAGACCTGTAGATCCACCTCTAGAGAAGAATCCTCATAAGAGGAAACATGCTTGGGTACAAGAAGCTATCCAAGGTCTAAAAATATATGGGGCTTTAGAGGAGAATCACAAAGAAAGAAAGAGGACCAAATATTGCTCCGGATATGTAGCATTACTATGTGATTTCATCGATATAGAACCTTCAAATTATGAATAAGTGGCAGAACAAAAAGAATGCAAGGATGCTATGATCTAAGAGTATCAATCAATCATGAATAATGATGTTTGGGATGTTGTCCCAAGACCAAAAGGGAAGTCAGTTGTAACTTCCAAATGGATCTACAAGATCAAGCATGTTGCAGACGGTAGCATAGAGAAATATAAAGAAATATTTATTACTCATGGTTTCTCCTAGGAAGAAGGAATAGATTATGAAGAAACCTTTCCACCTATAGCTAGATACACCTCCATCAGATCAGTACTTGCTCTAGCTGCAGTGATGAAATGGAAGATACACCAAATGGATGTCAAGACTACTTTCTTGAATGGTGTAGTAGAAGAGGAAGTGTATGTGGAACAACCACTCGACTTTGAGACACATGATAGGGAGTCTCATGTATGTGGATTGACAAAATCCCTGTACGATTTGAAACAAGCACCGAAGACATGGTACGACAGAATTGACAGCTTTCTATCTAGTTTGGGCTTCACCAAGAGTAAAGTAGATTCCGAACTTTACTACAAGGTTGAAGATGGCAATCGGGTGATGCTCCTACTATATGTAGATGATCTATTTGTAACAGGTATTGATGGGTTGATTGCTGATACAAAGAGAAAGATTGCTTCCGAGTTTGAAATGAAGGACTTGGGTATGATGCATTACTTTCTAGACATGGAGGTGTGGCAGAGTGCAAATGGGATTTCCCTCGGACAAGGGAATTATGCAGTAGAGATCCTGAAGAGGTTTGGGATGATGGACTACAAGGCTATGGAAACACCTATGGCATCGAACCTGAAGCTATTGAGTGATGCTTCATCAGAGACAATTGATGCCATGATGTATTGTCAGATGATTGGGTCATTGATGTACCTTACAAACACTGGACCAGATATTTGCTTTGCTATGAACACCTTGAGCCAGTTCTTGACAGATCTGAGACATGTTCACTTGATTGTTGCAAAGCATATTTTGAGATACCTGAGAGGTATGGTTGATTATGGGATGAAGTATGATGGGAATGAGAAGATTAACCTAGAGTGTTATGTTGATTCTTATTGGGTAGGCAGTGCCATTGATAGGAAGAGCACTTTAGGATGGTGTTTCAGTATGGGATCAGGTGTGATCTCTTGGTTTAGTAGGAAGCAATCCTATGTGGCACTAAGTACAGCTGAAGTAGAGTATGTCACAGCTTGTTCATCTAGCTGTGAGGAAGTATGGTTGAGGAAGCTACTATTTGGTTTATTTGATCTCCAGATGGATGCTACTTATATACATTGTGACAACTAGAGTTGTGTGAAGTTGTCATAGAACCCTGTGTTCCATGACAAGTCAAAGAATATTGAGATCAAGTATCACTATATCAGGGATATGGTGCAGAGGGGAGCACTGAAGCTCAAGTATGTTGCAACGGATGATCAGATAGATGATGTATTGATGAAGCCATTGGCCAGAATGAAGTTCGAGTACTTCAGGGAGAAGCTTGGTGTTATCCATATCGAGGTTCCCTCAAAGGGGAAGTGATGAGTCCGTAAACCATTATGAAGAGTAGGTCAGATGTAAGGGCTAATCCATTCTATCATGGTGAGAGGATTGGCTCCTTCCATGTCATATATGAGTGCCAATCCATTCTAATATGACTGTAGGATTGGTTCCTACATGATCCGATATAAGTGCTACTATGATTCTTGGAATGGAGCTGCGTGGTGAGTTACCAAGAATACTTGATCTAGGACTGAGGGCCTTTCTGAGAGGATTGTAAGATGTAATATTGCATGATCAGATGTGAGCACATGGCCATTCTAATGTGATTGAGGGATGTGTTCCCACTTAATGAGATATAAGGGTTGTTTCCTCTCTGATGAGTAGGTCGGATGTGAGTGCCGACCATTCTGATGTAGGATTAGTTCCTACATAGATGTAACGAATATCTCCTTTCTGACAAGTAGGTCAGATGTGAGTGTCACCCATTCTGATGTAGGATTAGCTCCTACATAGATCTAAGGGATACCACCTTTTTGATGAGTAGGTCAGATGTGAGTGCTGGCCGTTCTGATGTGATTATAGGAGTAGTTCCTACATGATCATATGTAAGGGCTACTGCCTTTCTAATGAGTAGGTTAGATGTGAGTGCTGGCCATTCTGATGAGTAGGTCAGATGTAAGGGATACTACCATTCTCTGAATTGAGGCACCTGGTCGGTTACCAAGAACCCTCAGTATAGGAATGAATGCCTTTCTGACGAGTCAAGGTTAGATGTAAGTGGTGTGCCTTTCTGACGAGTCAAGGTCAAATGTGAGTGCTGGCCATTCTGACTTAGTGTCAGATATAAGGGCTACCAAAGACCTACAAGGAGGTAGGCCTACAACCAATATGAAAAAACGCTGGCTATGTAGAACTTCCTATGACGAGAAGAATCATGAGATAGCACAGACGATGATGACCCAGTGATGATTCAGATCGAGTGGTGATCCAGATCCAGTGATGATCACCTAGTGATGATCTAGATTTAGTAGTGGTGATCCAGATCGAGTGATGATCCAGATCCATTGATGATGACCCAGTAATGATTCAGATCGAGTGATGATCCATATCTAGTGATGATCTAGATCGAGTAATGATCCAGATCCAGATGAAGATGACTTGATGATAGATATTATTTGAAGATGAAGATGATGAGAACTTGAGAATGACCCAGATGATACAGATAAGAAGACTTGTGCTGAAAATTGTGGCAAGAGAATACCTTCCTAGTTAAGAAAGAGTGTTGATGTATATGTAAACTCAAAAGGTATTCACTTACATTTCTTATGTATTGTAACCCGATGTTTATTCCAGGATGTATTTTTAATTTACTTGAGTCATTTCACGCCCCGATGTTCCTATCGGGAGGATCTATAATGTAAACAAGTCATGTAAAGTTATTATGGGTAACCCTCCTATTAATCAAGGGTTAAAGTCCCCACAGTATTGGGGCACTAGGGTTATTGGACTCTCCTAGAGAGGTCGGACCTAGTAGGGTTTTAGTCATGTCAAGAATTAGTATAAATAGAGATCTAGTGTCTCTATTTATCACACACTCATCAACACTTAGTTGTAGCGCATAACTGAGGAAGAGAAAGGTGACTGGGGAAAGGAAGAAAGAGGTTACTACTGTCGGGAGATCATCTTACTGTTTTGGGGTTTTACTTTTGGTGATGATTCTATCCTTGAGGAAGTTGCGCGGTTTTGTCCATTTATGGTTTCCCCGAGGAAAAACATTGTGTTCATTGTCTCTTGTGTTTGATTGTTGTGTTTGTTGTTCTCTCAGTTAAAGATCATAATGTTATGCTAGCTTAATGTTAAAAATATAACACCTTCCTTTCTTTCATTCATGCATTCAATGAAATCCCCATCGGGATCTGTAATCTGTAACACTGGTGTGGTCATCAAAAGTTGCCTAAGCTCTTGAAAAATTTCTTCACACTTGTCAGTTAATAAGAACTTGTTTGCTTTCTTGTACAAATCCTTCATGGGGAAAGCGGTTCTTGAGAAGTTCTCAATGAACTTTCGATAATACCTGACTAAACCCAAAAAGGACCTAATGTTAGTGACACTAGTCCCAGTAGGCTATTCGTTTATAGCTCAAATATTTTCATGGTCCACATCTATTCCTACCTCGGATATGATGTGACCTAGGTACTGTATTTTTTATTTTTAAAATTCACATTTACTACACTTAGTGTAGAGCTGGTGTTCTTTCAACACTCGAAGTACTATGCGAAGGTGTTCTTTGTGTTCCTCTTTATTCTTGGAATAAAATAGAATGTAATCAATAAATACTAGTACAAACTTATTCAGATATGTATTGAATATGTTGTTCATCATACACATAAAGTTTGTAGGTGCATTGGTCAACCCGAATGTCATCACTACAAACTCGTACTGCTCGTACCACATATGAAAAGCAGTCTTTGGAATATCGTTGTCTCGGATCTGTACCTAATGGTACCCGGATCGTAGGTCAATCTTTGAAAAGATTTTGGCTCCTCCCACCTAGTTGAACTTCAAATCATCAATCCTAGGGAGTGGGTAATGACTCTTTATAGTCATTCTGTTCAACTCATGGTAATCAATGCGCATCTGCATCGTACCATCCGTCTTTTTTACAAAAAAAATTGGTGCTCCCTAAGGGGACACATTGGATCGGATATACCCTTTCTCTATTAACTCCTTCAACTGTAGGTTGAGTTCAACCAATCTAGTGCACTCATGCGGTAAGCGGATTTGGAGGCCAAAACTGATCCTACGGTAAATTTGATGTAAAAGTATAGGTCTTGTTTAAGAGATAATCTGAAGATTTTCTCGGGAAACACATCCTTGAATTCTTGAAGAATGAGGAAGTCTTCTATGCATTGTTCTCTATCAGACTCTAAATCTATTAGATTTTTTATCATTTAAGCTAGAAATATGATCTTAGGATCTTAACTGAGAGAATAACATGCACAACAATAAACACAAGAGAGAAGAGACACAAAGAATTTTCCTCGAGAAAACCATAAAGGAGAAAACCTCGTAACCTCCTCAGAGATAGAGTGAGCACCAATAGCAACAGTAAAACCTGAAAATAGAAAAGATGATCTCCATAGCTTGTTCTCTCTCTCACACTTGAGAGCACTTCTCCTGTCTCACTCATGTGCCCCAGTGAGTGAGTGTGTGTGTGACAAATAGAGAGGCTCACACTCTATTTATATTCTTTTGTTCACTTGATCTCCACTTCAACATGCAAGCCCCACTTAACAATTACATACTAGGGATAACATCTCTAGGAGAGTCTAATAACCCTAGTGCCCCACAACTGTGGGGACATTAACCATTGATCAATAGGAGGTTTACCCACAATCACCTTACATGACTTGTTTACATTATTGAATCTCCCCATAGGAACATCAGAGCATCACATGACTTCAATACATTATAGACACTTCCTGAAATAAACATCATGGTACAATACATAAGATATACAAGTGAAGACATTCTGAAGTTACAATTACGTCAACACCCCCTCTTAAATAGGAATGTATTATCTCGACACAATTTATCAACACAACTATTCTTCTCTATATCATCTGGATCATCATCGAGTTCTCTTCATATTCAAGTGTTCTTCATCTTCAAGTCATCTTCATATTGATCTGGATCATCATCACTGGATCCAGATCATGACTCCTGGATCATCATCACTCGATATGGATCATCACTGGATCAGGATCATCACTGCTGGATCATCATCACTGGATCTGGATCATCACTTGATCTATATCATCAATGAGTTGTCATCATTGGTGCTATCTCTTAATTCTTCCTGTCACAAGAAGCTCTATAGAGCCAACCCTTTTTCATGCTGGTTGTAGGCCTAGCCTCCATGTAGGTCTTCTTTAGTGCTTATATCTGACCCTAAGTCAAAATGGACCACCTAGCACTTACATCTGACCTCATCTCATTAGAAAGGCACACCCAACACTCACATCTAACCATGAGAGGAACACATCCACCATCATGTCATAATGGCCCGGCCCTTACACCTGACCATGGGAGGACCCATCCTGCCCCCATGTTAGAATGGTCCAGCCCTTACATCTGACCATGGAAGGAACCAATACTCTCAACATGTCAGAATGGCTCTCAGTACCAGACTGAGCATTCCTGGTAACTAACCAGGTGCGTCCATTCTCCCAGAGAATGTCATTAGCCATTACATCTGACCATGGGAGGGCCCATCCTTCCCCCATGTCAGAATGGCCCAACCCTTACATCTGACGATGGAAGGAACCAATCCTCTCACCATGCCAGAATGGCTCTCAGTCCCGGACTGGGGGGTCCTAGTAACTGACTAGGTGCCTCCATTCTCTGAGAGAATGGCATCAGCCCTTATATCTAATCAATTGGGAACAAATCCCTTAATCACATCAGAATGGCCCTACACTTATATCTAATCATGTGAGACTACATCCCACAGTCATATCAGAATGGCCCTCAGTCCCACACTGAGTTTTCCTGGTAGCTGAACAGGTACCTCCATTCATAGAATAGCAATCTGCGCTTATATCTGATCATGTAGGAACCGATCCTATAGTCACATCAGAATGGCTTAGCATGCATATTTGACATGGAAGGAACCAATCCTCTCACCATGACAGAATGGCTTATCCCTTACATCTGATTGTGGAAGGAACCAATCCTCTCACCATGTCAGAATGGCTCTCAGCTCTAGGTTGAGTATTCCTCGTAACTAACCAGGTGCCTCCATTGAGAGAATGGCATTCAACACTTATATATGATCATGTAGGAACCAATCCTACAGTCACCTCAGAATGGCTCAACACTTATATCTGACATGTGAGGAACCAATCCTCTCATCATGACATAATGGATCAGCCCTTACATCTGACCATGGAAGGAACCAATCCTCTCTCCATGTCAGAATGGCTGATAGACTCATTGATTCCCTTTGGAGGGAACCTCGGTCAGGAGAACACCAAGCTTCTCCCTGAAGTACTCAAACATCACTATGGCCAATGAGTTAGTCAACAGATCAGCTATCTGTTCTTTCGTCGTAACATACTAGAGCTTCACTGCTTGTCTTTGCACCATATCCCTGATATAGTGATATTTGATCTTGATATGTTTTGACTCGTCATGGAATAGTGGGTTCCCCGACAGCTTCACACAACTCCAGTTGTCGTAATATATACAAGTAGCATCCAACTGGAGATCAAATAAATCAGATAGTAGCTTCCTTAGCCATACTGCCTCGGAACTAGCTAAAAAAGCTGTGACATACTTTGCTTTAGATGTACTCAGTGCCACACAATATTGCTTCCTGCTAAACCAAGAGATCACACCTGATCCCATACTAAAGCAACACCCTGAAGTTCTCTTCTTATCGATGGTACTTCCTGCCCAATCTTAATTAACATAACCCTCTAGGTTAATCTTCTAATTCGTCTCATACTTGAGACCATAATCAACTATACTTCTTAGGTACCTGAGAGCATGCTTTGCCGTGATCAAGTGAACATGTCTCAGATCTTTCAGGAACTGGCTCAAGGTGTTCACAACAAAGAAAATATCTAGTCTCGCAGTACAACAAAAACTAAATTTAGCGTTAGATATAGCGCCAGATTTTAGTGTAATTTTTTCTCAATTGTGATGAACAATCTGGAGCTAAAACAGGTGATATTGTACATTTTCGTAAAATGTCGTCTATTCCATCTTTTGTTTCATCTTTTTAAACGTCCATTTTTTGCTTCCTTTGTTGTGCCCATTTTTTGCGTCTTTTTTTACACCATTTTTTGTGCCCAATTTTGCATCTTGTATTGCATATTTTTTGCGCCCTTGGTCACGTCCTTGTTTGCACCCACTTTGGGGCCCAATTTAACATCCAATGTTGCATTTGATGTTGCTCCTAATTTGATGTCGAGTTTGGCACCCAATTTTGTATCTATTTTTATGTCTATGTTTGCATCTAGCTTTACGTCTAGTTTTACTTCTAATTTTGCATCCCATTTTACATTTTTTTTTGCATCCATGTTTGTGCCCAAAATATCATCATATTTCACATCCTCTTATGAATCTAGGTTTTTACCTACTATTCCATCCTAATTGATGTCTTTTTTTGCATTTAGGTTTGCACCCAGCGTTGCACCTATGTTTGTGTGTAATATTGTGTCATGTTTTACATCCAATATTGCATCTAGTTTTACATCCAATGTTTCAACCTAGTTTACACCCAATATTGTATCTCTTTTTATGTATTTCTTTGTGCCAAGTTTTGTGCCTAGTCTTGTGCTTAGCTTTACATCGAATGATGCGTCCAATTTTATGCCAACTTTAGTGTCCAATTTTATGTCAAATTTAGCGTCCAATTTTGCGTCCAACCGAGAATACACTTTTGCATCTACTATTGCATCTAGTTTTTGGCATCACATATTCTTTTGCATCTAGGTTTGCACCCACTATTACATCTTGGTTGATGTATTTTTTTGCATCTAGGTTTGCATCCACCATTGCACCTATGTTTGTGTCTAATGTTGTGTCATGTTTTACATCCAATCTTGCATCTACTTTTATATCCAGTGTTTCATCCCATTTTACATCCAATATTGTATCTTGTTTTAACTCTTTCTTTGTGTCAAGTTTTTCTCACAGTTTTACGTCTAGTGTTGTGCCTGGTTTTACATCAGATGATGTGCCCAATTGTATGCCAACTTTAGCATCCAATTTTGTGTCCAACCAAGAATCCACTTTTGCCTATACTATTGCATATAGTTTTGGGCCTAATATTGAATATAGTTTTGAGCCATTAATCGTGTCTAGTTTTTTCATCCAATTTTATGTTTAGTGTGATGTACATTTTTGTGTCCACTTTTATATCCACGTTTGCATTTGGTGTGACGTCTACTTTCACTTCATGTTTTTCATCCAAATTTGCAATTAGTGTTGCAAATAATGTTGCATCCATTTTGTGTTTTGTTTTGTATTTACTCTTAAATAAGAATTTAAAATTCAATTATTAATTGTGAAATATAACATTTTTTATTGTTTTTACATCCATTTTATTAACTTCAATTAAATGTTGACATATAACAAAATTATTAAATATCATTCAAAATTCAAAATTAAAACATAACATTTCTGAAGAATTTTACTGAAAATTCTCAACATCCATCCAAAAATAGTAATATCATCGTATATGTAATGCTAATTATTCATCAAAAGAACATTGGCAATTTCCAATCTAAATAAAGAAACAAGACATTACTAATTATATCACCATCTTCTTTAATCAAATCAACTAAAATTCAAATGTTTGGTCAACGTATTAAAACCTTTCATGGATATCACTAGAGTAAAGTAAAAAGAAGTCAAACATATATATGATTTAAATACCAAACTAACAAAAAACAAGTTGTATAATATACATAAGTCAAAATTATAAATTTATCATACTTATATATCATCAATAATATATGTAAATATAATCCAAAAGGTATCACGTTCTTTAATCAAATCGACTAAAATTCAAATGTTTGATCAACATACCAAAACCTTTCATGGATATCATTATAGTAAAGTAAAGCACAGTCAGATATATATGTGAATTAAATACCACTCTAACAAAATTTTTTTTTGTATAATCTCTATATATAAATATAAAAGTCAAAATTATAAATCTATCATAGTTATATATGTAAATATAATGCAAAATGTATCATGTTCTTGCATAGCATCAGTCTCTAACTACCACCACCAACATCATCATCAAGATCATGTTCACAATCATGAAAATCGTCATTGATGCCATCATCATCATCACCATCATCATCTTCTTTTTCTTCTATATCCAATGTAGGCTCAACATAATTTGGGTCATTATCTATACAGTCATCAATTGTTGTGATCTAGAAAAAAAATCAATATCAGATGTTAGTATTAATTTAATACCACAATGCATATTTCTCATATATTTTTAATCTTACCTCATAGCAAATTAAAAATAAGTATAATACAATTGCAATTAATGTGTGTACTAATATAACTACAAAAAAAGCAAAAAATAGAACTAAATGAAAACTTTATTAAAACGTTTGAAGCTTTATCCAAGATAACGATGTTTCTTTGGCATTCTAGTGTATTGCCTCTCTACTGCAATAAATCATTTGAAAATCTATCCAATATATTGTAATCCCCTTTTTACTGAATCATAAGTGAAATGGATTCACTAATGAATTTTCAAGTCTTCTAAAATACATTAGATGTCAATGTGTTTATGACATCTAATGTCAATTGAATAGCCTAATGATGATTTACATAGATATGATAAAACTACCACCACTACATGAAAAACAAAGTGAAACATAGAGGCACTCAGACCAAATTTCACGCCAAACATATTGAAATGGAGCCAACTTATGAAATTCAAATTTCTCACAATTCATTCAAAAGTTCAGTTCATTTCAATAAAAATCCATCATACTAACTAGACCTATAACATTGACATGTGTTGCTCCATAAAGACTAGACATTGTAGTAGCTAAGCATGCTAGACTTACAATAGACTATCATTCATAGATATTGACAGCACACCAAACGAAATATTTGATTGAAGCATTTGAATCAAAATAATAGATCTTAACAAAAGTAAACCCTAGAGTCCATGTCAACATAATTGAAGTTGCTATATGTTCAATTTCAATTTGAGAATTAAATTGTGCAAGGATAGGTGACTGGAGGTTATTGGGCACTCTTCTAAGTAGTCCAATCATTGCTTTGCAGGTACTGGAGGTTATTTTACCCTAGAATTGGAAAGGTTAGGGATCCATACAGACACCTAGGTCTATGTCGCTAACATGGTGGAGAATGAATAAGAGAATAATTAATGCTAGTAGAATTAAAATGTTGGCAAAGGTACGGAACACACTATGTTCATAATAGATTTTTCTCTAATAACTAAAAATGGGACAACTCATTAACATTGAAAACTGATACCCACACCCATCTGCATGGTTTAATGTGGAAAAATTCTCGATTTTTATTTTGCAATTTATGGAGGCCACATAAGAGCAATTCTCATACATGCAAAGCATTATAACTTACGTACAGATTAACTGAAAGTTCTTGGAATTTTATTGGGCACTGGTAACAGACCTTGGGTAGCCCACACCAAGAACAAATAAGCATTTAAGGGCAGCTTAAATGTTATATAAATGAAATTTATAAGAGTTGAAGGTAGGAAATTGAAATAAACATAACCAATATAGAAAATCAGCCTAATCAAAACATGCCATTTTCACTTTCACAATGAACCCAAATTTTTCTTCTCTTCTTTGATATTTGCATAGATTTTGACCTTTCAGGAATGTTATAGTTCTGAAAATAGAAAAAACAAAGCCTCTTATGCACTCAACATGCGTGGTTTTTCTTCTAATCATCATCATCCTGGAAACATATTTCCTGAAGACTATGGTTAAGATCACACACAGACACCCATACAAAATGGGGAGTAATAGACCTCATATAATGATTGGTTGGTGCCTTTTATCAAGTATGTTAAGTAAGAAAATCCACACAATCAGCAGTCATCAAATTAGGGAATAATGTAGCAGCAATAACAATGGTATAGTTATGGGAATAAGGCAAAAACAACCGTATATACTCTACTTTGGAGGATACATGTAGCAGATGGTATGCCTTGCAGCATGTGGTGGTTAGTCTAATGCTAAAAGAGACTAAATACAATATCCTTTTGGTATATCTTTCCAATAGAAAATGACTACTAGAGGACTAATGTTAAGAAAAAAAAGAAAAGGAGGTGGGGTCAATCATTGAAGAGAACAATTCTTATGAAGAAAGCAACAAATATTCCCCATTTGACTATATGTTATAGCCAGCTGACATATGAGATAATGATAATAATTCCTTTTATGTTATTTGAAGTTTCAGTCAGAGATATTTAATAAGACATAACTTTGTTACTAGTGTGATTTCATACAAACAATTGTTGGAGGATTGACTTTGGCAAGAAGTGGAAGCTTTTAGGAAAACAACAAAGATATTTATTTCCCAAAAGGAATGAATGTTATCCAAAACACTGAGTCAGTCCAGTGGCACTCGCTAGTGACAAGAAAAGGACTAGTCCAAATAGAGAGGCTTCTAACTGTGACTGATGTTGGTTTACCTATAGTTGTTAGGTTAATTTTCCTGTGCATATTTGCGTGATATGAAGCCCATGGATCTACCCAAGTGAATAAAACGTATCATCTTTATATGTCCTCCATAATGATCATGCTCAATTCCTTGTGATTTTAAATCATCATGTATCATTATTACAATAACAAAATATCGTATATGCATTTATGCACTTTGAGGGCCTTCGTTCTGTGTTTTTTGTGCAACATCAGTTTATGAACCATTTATCTCATAACAAACCTTCATTAGCCCATGCAGATTATTGAGCACTAATAATAGACCCTGGGTAGCCCATGACAAGAAGAAATAAGCATATAAGCGCAGTTTAAATGATGTATAAATGAAATTGAAAAGCGTTGAAGGTGAGTATTGATTGAACGCATTTATGAAGTTATGTAAATGTAGTCTCCTAGTGTTGTTGGGGTGATTTCCACTTCCACATCGAAAATGAAACCAAGAGTTAACCAATTATCATAGGTAATTTTCTTAAGTTTGAAAGATTAAAATGTAGAGAAATAGTCTATCCTATTGATTAGAATGGTAATGAATTGATTCCAATGTTCAAAGATTGGAATATATCTATACCTCTTTTTCAATAATTGCAACTGCAGCAGTGTTGTCTCCGGTAAGCATTGTCAGTTGGATTCCTAATTTCTAATAGAAGGTCTTCGTTAAAATAGATGTAACAAACTGAATTTTCATTTGGTAAAACTGAGGACAAGATACATGTAGAAAATAAGCATAACCAATATATAAAATGAGCCTAATCAAAACATGCCATTTTCACTTTCACAATGAACCCAAATTTGTCTTCGCTTCTCTAACACTAATACAAAAGCGTGGATTTTTCCACAGAGGTTTTCCATGTTTCATACTTTTTGATGTAAAATCGGAAGCAAAATGAACTTGCCGTCGCTGTATCGACGCTTACTCGTCGCTGTATCGATGATGGTAATCTTCTCCGTCGCTATATCGACGCCTTCCTCCTTCAACGTCGCTGTATCTGCGGAGCTTCGTCGCTATAGCGACGGCAATGTCAAGCTGACTTAGGGAATTGACATTTTTTGGATTTTTAGTTGACCTAGGGCACAAAAGTCAATGTTTTCTGTTGCTATAGCGACGTCTAAGAGTTCTATAAAAACGAAGGCCTTAACGAGATTTTCTTCACACTTGCCATTGTTGCAGCACTGTTTTCGGGTGATTGTTGGAGCTGTTTATTATTTCCGTCTCCTGCTGGTGAACAATCCATTTCTAGATCTACATAGTTCAGATTTTAAACGTGCAAGGTTAGTTTGTGTTTTCAAATGAATTCACTTGAAAGATTTTTTTTTTTTTGTAGCTTATGTGTCCTCTTTCAAGGTTTAATGCCTTCTGTTGGAATCTGTTTAAGACAACATACATGTAAAAATGGATTCGATTTTATTTTTATATGGAAAGTTCAAACGCCCAAAGATCTAAAAACCCTCACAAAATTTGAACACATGCACCACAAAATTTGAGCAACACAGTTTAAAAACTAGTAAGAAATATTCACCTATTTTACCATTTTGGGATTACTAGAATTGAAGGTATAAGTTTCATTTTCAAAGTGATTGAAAAAGGATCCGATTTTGGGGTTGGAACATGTAACAACTCCAAAGGTTGTGAGGTATGGCTCATTGGCTATGGAGATGTACAAAAAGGTTTATTCATACTCTTCCAACTAAACACATAATTTGTTAAAAAAAACATTAACATAGTAAGAAATTTAAAAAAAAACTATGAAATCAACCAGAAATAGTTTTGTAGTAATATTTCTTAAATGCAACTAAGAAATTATATGTAATAAAAAAAAAATGTATTTATGTTTTTGATATGGGGCTTGAGCATATTTTTAAAAGTTT
>LPNX010181479.1:41579-78935 GCA_001517045.1 Pseudotsuga menziesii | reverse complement strand
TCTTCTGCAGTCATGGCCGCACTTGTGAACAGATCTGGGCATGTCAGTTACATCATAGAAATAGTTTGAAGGACAATCCTGAGAATACCAAACCTAGATAGGTATATAATGCCACCTCTTTCACCACCTGTTCTTTATAAATATCAAATTCTTGAATACCAAACCTAGATAAGTTTATAAGGCCACCTCTTTCACCACCTATTATTTATAAATATCAAATGCCTTTAACTGACATGGCTAGGGATATTTTGTACAAAATTGAATTAAACAAAGACTATGAACAAAAATGGCATTTTTTAATTTACACATGCATAAGCTAAAAGGTTTGAGATCTGGTTATTATGTTAGCAATACAGAACTTTCCAATCTGTGTCTTGTTGCCTTTCCAGTTCTGCATTTGCAATCTGTATTTCGGCTGCCCAGTTTGAACATTGGCTGCAGTCCCTGTCTAGTTAATATAAAATAGCTGTTACTGTTAGAAAAAACTATAGCATGTTTGGATTCTACATCAATCTCATTAGCCACACATGTGGATCCAATTACATGTGGAATTTGAATAATATTTTATAGGTTGCAAATCCCTAGCCCTAATCGATATTTTATGCATGCAAAAACCATAAAAAAATAACCCTAGATGGATATATATTAGGGAATTGTTAATCGAGTAACTAGAAGAAGAAGGGGTTCAATTATTACAGTATTATGGTATTGTTCCATAACTTATCTAGAGACAAACCGGTGGGACTCTTATAGTTTCATTCACTACAACAAATTATACCTTTGGATAAATCAATAATGTTTGACAAGGACTATCTGGGATTTTGGATACAAATTTCTTCTACGTAAAAGAAATATTGGTTGGTTGAGGTAGAGCTTATGTAGCTAAAGAGTTGTGCTAATGTCTAGAGCTCCTTGTAGCTTCTATGCTTCTCCCAGCCAAAATCTGAGAGTTCCTATATTGGTGAAGAGTTCCTATATGGTAGTGGTTGTAGCATTCACCCATATGTAATGCTATTTTCATTATGGATGGTTCATAATAAAAAATAGTCAATATATATATTTGATGTTACCATCCCATGAAATACATATTATCTAATATTTGGTTAAGCATCATTTAAACTCTCAAACAAGCCACAAAAATAAAACTTGGATTATAAGCACCTATAGGAAATTAGTTCAGTTCCAAACTATTTGGTAAAAATCCAAGTTATTCTTCACAACCTGGAGTACTAGCTGATCCATAGTATGGAAACATTGAATGTGCACAAATGGACTCATTTGTTGTGCAATATTTAAAGAATCAACATCGACAGATCCTTGGTCTTCCTCCATTGAATTTGTTGCATCCACATGTATGTCCTGAACCTGGAAGAGCTCTAGATAAACCATTTAACACAGCATGACGGCTAAGAACTTGTGAGTTTAGAACACAGTATGGTGGAATGCATGAGCTCAGATGTGATCAACAGATTGTATTTTGTTGTTTCATATTTTTTCGTACATGTCATGATGATCCTAGATTATTGAATTTAGTTACCTTTTTGGGTAGTTCTACTTGTATTGCTACTAGAAGTCATGTAGGAGAATTGAACATAATTGATACAAACTTTGGAAATGTGCTAGAAATCCATTCTTTTCATCAGTCACTAATAACTTTGGTTTAATGTACATCATGTGGAATAGGAAACTAGTCTACCCCTTGAATTCATCGTTTACTATCATCTTGTAATTATAATGTTTACCTTTTGGATTCGTTTGCACTTGCAAATAGGAAATTGCATGCATTTGACAATTATAGAGCACTACGAATCAATAACAGTGGAAGTATGTTTGCATCATTTTCATTGGAATCTTCTCACCAAGAAATTATTCGTTAAGACTTTAAATATTTCAATGATGAATAAATGTTGTATGGTAGTTCTTCAGTTTCATCTAGGCCTATTCGTGTACATACACAATCACTCATCTATTTCAGTCCTTCATATGCAATGTTGTTAAGGAATGGTGTCCTTTGGGATCAATGAATTTCACGTCCTATACACCAGTTTTATCAGTTCACTGACTATGGTTGTAATTTTTTCCATCCAACTGGAAATGAGGTATGGGAAATGTTTTGCAGTGTTGTCAATTAACATGTTTGTTGGCATGTCTTCCCATACAGAATGCATATTCTTCTTTTGAGATACCATTTTTGTAGAATGAATTTGCTTTTATATTTTCTCTCATTTTTTCACTGAGAGAAGCGAGGGGCATACTACATTCTAGTACTAAAGACATCGTAACATTTTTCCCATGTCATCAATGTCAATGTCAAAATCTCTCTCTCTCTCTCTCTCTCTCTCTCTCTCTCTCTCACTGTTACGTTGTTGATTACGTTGTTCACTAGTCTTATGATAAGTGTATTTAACCTTTGTTGTCTTAGATTGCTGCAATGATTTGAAGAATATGAACAGGTTGAATTCCTCATGATTTGTTTTCAATTTGAAGTTCTATAGCTAAAGACTTTAGTTGGTCAATGCAACTTTGACCATTTCCTTGTCACCCATGTTTCAAAACCATTGGTTTTGAATGCAAAGTGTATTCGTTCCTCCGTAGGTCAGAATGTTTTCTTGACCAAAGATAATATACAAGCGTTTACAATTTTGTGAGTGGTTGGTAAAAGGAACCTATTGCTGTTTTTACATTTTTCTCCACTTTGTTTGCAGCTCTTTATCTGTGATAGAAGGCCAGATTATGCCCTTATTTCTGTTATCTGTGATATAAGGCCAGATTATGCCCTTATTTCTGTTATTTCTTTTATAAAAATGTACCCTTCAGTCAAGAAAAATCACTTATTAAGCATGAGAAGCTTTTTCTACCAGACATTCCACCATATCAGTTGCACTTGTAAGTAGATGCTCTTTAATAGATAAGTTAACCTCCTTGCTTGAGTTCATGTATTTTACCAGGCTTTCCATGTTCTTCAGCAAAAATAGATCACTATACATACATCTCTCTTCTATAGAGGGAATTAAATTATTGAACAGGATTCTACATTTATGAGGTATACCCTCAAATAGCCTGTCAAACTTTATGGTCATTATGACCTCAAGCAAACTATTGAAAACTTCTGCATCAACCTCAATTCCCCCTAATGCATCTCTTGCTCTGAAAAATTTCTCAATTGTATACAAAAATACCTCAACAGAGAGGGTAGAAAAGACCACAGATGCACTCCCTAGATGAACATGTGATTTGAAATTTGAGTCATGAATTTTTTTGCTAATGGGCTTTTTTTTCTCATGCTTGCAATGATCTATGAATCCACTTCAACAAAATTTCACATGCAGTCACCTGTGTGTGCGTGTGTGAGAGTGAGAGAGATTATTTTTGTTTGAAATTTGAGTTGTGTATTTTTGTTACTAATGGGATTTTTTCTCATGCTTGCAATGATCTATGAATCCACTTCAATAAAAGTTCTACCTTTCTTTAACATGTCTTTCCTTTTTCATTCCACCTCACATTTTTCTCCAAATATGCTTTCTGCAGGTTTTGTACAACAGGGCTTCTGAGTGACATCCTCATTGAAGTTGGAGATATGTCCTTTCACTTACATAAGGTTTGTCTCTTTAGCATGCTGGATGTGGACTCGATTGAATGCATTACTTAATATGATAAGCACGTGAATAATCAATGCAAACATGATTCTCTTCAATATATCATTTTAAGACAGGCATGGTGTGATCTAAACTGTTGGAAAAGTAGCATACATGCTTATGTACATAGGATTCTATGTTGATGGGTTGCAGAATTGCGGTTCTTAAAAAAATCTGGATATGAATATATGTGCAATTTTAATGACTCAAAGTTTTAATGTCTATGACTTAATTTTCATGTTAATAGAATATGAATAAAATGTGCAACGATGCTCATAAAAGCTAAGCTGAAGTAGTATTAGATACTACAGACCATTTATAAATGGTATAGATAAGATAAAATGAGACATTTTTATTTATGTCTTACAAATGATCAAAAAGTAGGTCAATGGCAGTAGGAAGTGCAGCCCGTGGGACAAAATTATATTGCAGGCTATTTTTTTAAATATCATACTTTATTTTGTACTTTTCCATCGAAAATGGTAAGAACAAGGGATCTGAATCTGTGTTTGTTTTCTTATTCTGCTTGGTATTATATTGAAAGGAGGGCCTTACCACATTGTAATTTTGTTATGATTTTTTTGGTTCACTTGTAAATTTGTTTTCTGGATGCCTCACACAAGTTAGAGTCATATGAACTATGGTTTGCAGATTGTACCTTACTCACTAATTGAGTTTCTTTGTATATATTCTTGGTCTTGGCTAAGATCATATATATAGTGATCAGCTTAACACATGACAGGGGTGTAGTATGCTGCCAATTTTAATAAAAGTAACATTTGGTGGGAAGAAGGTAATCATATGTTAGCTTTATAAGAGTAATATCAATACTGAAGTATAAAAATAACAGCATCTAATGTCTGTGATTACATAAGGATGCAAATCTTTTAGGAATTTTTTTTGTCATCTAGACCTACGAATAATGGGGTTTTACTGGCATAAAAAAGATTCTAGAAATGGTATTACAAATTTAGAAGGCCTGTTAAATGTTTGAAACCTAAAAATTTATGGAGAGGAAGTCAGCTTAAGGCTTGAACAGTTACTGAAGTCTTACATCACATGACATTGGGACATGGGGACAGGGCATACATAAATTCCTCAAAAGAGGATACATAAGATGAGTGTGCACACGTGCATGTGCACACATGCACACACAAATTTAAAGTAAAATAATATTAAAATTACAAAAACAAAATATAGACAAAGATGTAAATTTTGGGAACATACAGAAAATACTAAATAGAACTACGTCATGATCAAACACACTCTTTGACACATTTGCACAGTTTTTGAGACTGGCCTTCTTAGCTCAGGCTATTCTCTAGATGACATCATCAGGCCATTGTGGCTTACATAGTAGTTGAGGAGACAATGTGCTCCACTGATTTTAATGCAGATAAGAATCCTTTGCGTCGGGCTTTTTGCAAGTGAGCCAGCCAGCTCCCTATAACATGAGTGTTTGTTCTTCTCTTTTTAACTCTCACAATTGACCGGTCTCCACTTTGTTGTCTAGGGTTTATTCTCTTTCTTTCTTTGAGCCTTGTTTCTGAGATTTGAGAAAATTAAACTTCAGTGTAGATGTGTTTTCATGTCCAAGATAGTTGGGATAATGGATGTAGTCCAATCTTTATCCTCGTTGGTTTACTTGGTGATTTCTTCTCTGAATTGTTTTCCCTTAAAATGTATAATTTCATTTGTTAGCAATTACTTTCTCATTTCATAGATAGAATTGGGTGACTTTTGAAAGTGGTTGATTGGCACTGAAGCTTCTAATTGCACAGGATGGTGATGACTGCTTCCTCTATATTGGAGACAACAATGACATCAGGGAACATGCTAGCATTCACCGATCATCCAAGCCAATGGATCAGACGGTAAAAAAGGGCTAATGCATTTTTTTTGAAAATTTTGCAAATGCATTTGAAGATATGCTTGCAGTTGCATATTTGTAAATCAGTTTTTGTGTTTAAAGCTGTAAGGCCTCACAGTGCAGAGACTTATCTTGGAAACATCTGTGGGTCACAGAATCATGTTCATACAGGTGGAGCTCTTGTTGTTCACCAATTTTTTCACATAGGATAATTTGCATTTGTTGCTGGAGGCTCTGTGGTAAAGTTTAGTCATTGAATTTCATTTTTTATTTGACTTGATGCCCCCTTCTCACAGACTGTTGTGTATCAGGAATTTTGAGTATTCATTGAGTTTTTATGTATCCCATAACCTTGCATTCATGCCACATAATACTGCACATGCATCCATAACCTTGCATTCATGCCACATTGAAGTCATTTAAGACTTCTCTGCAGAGATTTACAGAACAAAATTATCAGGTATAGTTTTCTTGGGTTTTGCTTGAAATTAGAATCAAAGATTGCTTCAGGGTTGCTATTACTGACATCAAATAGAAATGAGTTTCTTGGATTTCCTTTATAACTTTATGTCTTGCCCAAAGGCACTTGCATTATATTGCCCAGTGCTTGGGTTGGTGCCACGTTGGTGCAAGAAAACTTGTGCATCAACTACACTCACATTGCTTATGCACGTATGTTTTGTGAACCTTTAAAGTAGGGCAATATTTTGCCAACTTAATGATTTTATATGAATTTTTTATGAGAAATTTAAATGTTAGAGCCTAGAGGAGAACAAATTGCAAGTCTCTTATTAAAGTTTATATCTCCCACCTTTCAATTTGTTTTCATAAATAGCTTCATTTTGAACTTTTCAATTAGCCTTATATGATGTGTTTTGGGATTGTCCTTTATTTTTGTGACTTTTATGACAAAAGTATTTCTGTCACACTAATGGTCCCTTGGTTGTCAGAATTCATGGCAAGATAAGTATTTACATGATATAAATGCTTTTGGACTGGGTTGTGTCTAGAACCTTTTTGAACATCTTAGTTTTGTTAGAAAGTTAGGTGGTCACCTTATCGTTCTTGGATCTAGCTGAATGCATGGTTGGGTCTCTTCTTTAAAAAATTATATGTCAAGGTGGTTTGAGATTATCATACCCAATTTGTAGGCCCATTTAGATGAATAACTGGTAAGCCCTTTCACTGCTTTATTGGGATAGCTGAAAAATAACTGTTGGAAAAATTTATTTACCATATTTATTTAATTGAATACAATATGAATGAAATTTAAATCTGGATGTCAAGTGGACTTTTTGACTTATCGTCTTTGGAAAAAGACAAAATTTACTGTTAGAAACTTACTACTGCAAGTCAGAATCCAAGGTTTTTATTCTTTCTGAAAAATACTTAGCATCAAAGGTTTATCAACCCATACACTGTAAAATGCCCATTTCTTCAATCTGCTATTTCATCTTGTATGATACGAATGGTGTTGCCTAAAATGGCTCAACAGTAGAATATGCTAGGAATGCAATCCTGCTATCTCCTTGTGATTTGTACCTACTCCATCTATTTTCCTTCAACCACTACCCAGGGATCAATGCTCCCTTAACTAACAGTGAATGCAAAATAGAACCAAACTACTAAACTGCTAATGTGAGAGAGCTGACTTTGTGTGAGCTTTGAGATCTGCCTATGTGAGTTAGCTGCTTGTGAACGAATTAATGCACTGCATGTTTTCTTACCTTTCACTATGTGTAAGACTTAGTGAGCAGCTGTGAGGATAAATTTTTGGAACTGTCTGTGCATTACTCATCTACCAAGTTTGGAATCTCTTTGTGTGTGAAGTTGTGACTTTGAAGTTGGTGTGGCGTTGACTGATCTGGAGTCTGAGTCATGGAGCATCATCGTTATCTTTTCCAGCCTGACCTTCAGGTATTATAATTTTCCAGTGTACTTGATTATGAATGATGGTATGGAATACATAGTGTTTAAGTAATTATGAAAGACATTTCTGCAAATCTGACATAAGAGGTGATAAAAACAGAGTCTTCAAAAATAAATTAATGATGATGGAACCCTAAAAAGGCCATTCAACATCTATGTCATTAAGTTAAGGTTCTTTCATAAATTGCATTATAAACAACGTATCTGCAATATTGGTGAAAATATGTGGCAAAGGTATCAAATATGAAATTTTTGGTGATTTTTAGAAATCCTGGAGAAGTCTCTATTTTAGAGGTGTGTCATTGGACCCCATCTTTTGCAAACTACCAAGTTTACTGATTAAATATTGTGGCACATTTTTCCATTTTTTGTGTAGTGACTTCTTTTGTCAAAAGAGGGATATATAACTAAGTACATTGGTATATTTTAATTTTAAATGTTCTTACATTTTTGTGTATACAAAATCATGATGTAGTTGTTGCTTAGTGCAAGTCATTATATACAGTAAACTCATGCTGTTTAACACTAACCTGGGTACTGCATTGTGGCAATAGATGTGTGCAATTGTTGGTTCTGATCTACCAGGACGTACTGTTCTTGGAAACAACAATTTTATTGGGTACCATGCAGTTGTTGGAGTAAAATGTCTAGATATGAAATACAAAGTAAGAATGATATTGAAGAATTATACAAAGTGATCTATTATGTATTGGATGAGGAGATGGTTGGGTTCCACGAAGGTTAGTTGAACTTATATAAGAAAGTAATCTCATCATTCCATTGGAAATAAGTCCTTTATTACTAGTCTTTTCCTACGAGTTTTATTTGTTATTCGATCCGACTAGGTGTTCTCAACCTCAATTATTCCATAACCAGCACTATTTTGGATAAGCTTTAAATCTGTAAGATCTATGAATTAGAGCACACCACTAATAGCTGCCCTTCTCTACTAGGACTGAAAGCAGTCTACTAGGGTGTAAACGTAGAAAGCGAGCAGGTCTACTTCATTACTCAGAAACGCCCTTGGCAGCCTTGTCCCTAAGGTATGGCCCCAGACCCTTTGCAATCTTATAATACTTGGTTGACTAATCCTCAATTGCAACAACCCTCGCAGCCTTGGTATTCCTTCGTACCTCAACAGCAATGGATACCCCCGCATCAAAAACCAAAGTAACAGGAGTTAGAGGCTATTACATGCTCAATTTTTTTGGCTTTTTGCTTCTTCATAGCTGTTAGAGACTGTTTTGGGGTTGAAAAGTGCCCATTATCTATGTAGTTGTGCCCATGACTGCTATAGGTGACTAATTATGCTCATGACAGTCCATATTTAGGAGTACCCATACTTACTCCTTAGGGCTGCAAAAAGGGCCCAAAAAACACCTAGAATTTTCCCACCTATGAATTAGGGAACACCCACATGCACCATAGGCATCTTATGCTCAGAGCAGAGTACCCCTGTACTGAAACTTGTTTTGCATCCTCGTCTGAAAAAACACATGAAATCACACCAGGTTGATGGATTTACCTTTTTGCAAAAGAACCTTATAGCTGAAGAACCTGGTGGCTGCATTTTGGCACATGCACCAGGAATAGGGAAGACATTCCTTATGATTAGCTTTATTCAAAGTTTTTTGACTAAGTACCCAGAGGAAAGGCCACTGATTGTAGCACCCAAAAGCATTTTGGGTTCATGGATGACAGAGTTTAAAAAATGGGGAGTGGAGGAGAACCCTATTTATAACCTATATGATGTAACCAATAAGGCAGAAACGTTGAGATGCAACCAGCTTATGCAACCAGCACTGCTCTCCTAATCTTATGCTACTGTCGATGTTGATCCCAAGGGTTACTTACGGTATCATCTAGGGCCCAAAAGGCCCGACCATAATTATTGGCTCACCCTCGCATCAACTCTACTGCATTTGTTGCTCTTAAAATGAAGGGCCCAGTGCTTTATAATTATTTTTCTTATAAGCAATTGGAAGGTTTTTGGGATTAGCTCCCCTTCGGACTGAGCAAATTCTAGAGAATATACCAGATAAATACGTTCGGATTTTCAGTATATTAATCTCTATATTATTGTTGTTTGTTTTTAAGAGATAAAATGATGGCATTTATTTTAAAATGTTGAATGGAGTTGTAGTAAATAATGATTTTGACTATAATCAGTAAATGTTGAATGGAGTTAGGAAGATCCAAGAATCTGTTTTTGACCTACTTTCTCTGTTTGGTGCTAATTCACAGAAATATTGTTGCAGGTCCACTGTTGGTCAGGATACTGCAACTTTCCTTATTTCATGTGGAATACTGTCCAAGGCTTGGGAAGAGTTACGTCATGCAAACAACTTAGAGAATTTTAGTTTGAATGAGTATGAAGGCGTTGCATATGTTTCCTTCCCTTCATTTCAGGAAATAGAACATTTCAATGTCAATGGGAGCAAATATGGGGAGGGAAATATACAAACTGACAACAAGGTCTTCTCTGCTTCCCTCAAGGGTAATGATGATCAACCAGCCCTCGTCCACCAGGGAGCTGTTAAGTTGTTTCTCCATATTTTGGAGAATACAAATTTCCAAGCAAAGGTAAACAAATTTAACTTTCAAGACAAACTGATCTTAGATTCATAAAAAGAGGGAATACTTAGTCAATTATTTTAACATTGTGTTGATGTCTTCCTTGATCAAACAGATGCAAATGTATACGTGTTCAAAACAAAGGCACCTGAAACCCATTATATTTGTGGGTCATTCCTTAGGAGGGGCAGTTGCAACCTTGGCCACACTTTGGTTACTGGAAAAGAGGCTGAGGAAAACCTCGCCCTTTTGTATAACATTTGGTTGCCCTTTAGTGGGAGATGAAAGACTTGTCGAAGCAGTTGGTCATGAGAATTGGGGAGGCAACTTTTGTCACCTGGTTTCCAAGCATGATATTGTTCCTCAGATGTTCCTTGCACCATTTGAGTCCATTGCTGAGCCCTTGATTACTATTTTGCCTCATTGGCATGGCATAATGGTTAATGACAGTTCAGATAAACCTGATTCTTTTATTCAAGATGCTTGTAGGACTCTTCTGGATAATGTCCTGTAGTATACTTATGCAGTATCAAACTACGGACGTGGTTCTCCAAGGGAGTTAGACATGGTTGCCAAGAGAAGCCCATACAAACCTTTTGGCACTTACATGTTTTGTTCAAGCGAAGGCACAGCGTGTATTGATAATTCTGAGACCATTTTGAACATTCTTCACTTGACAATGTAGAGCCAGGAAGAACCTTACGATAATATTGAACAGGACTATTTTTCATAGCATATAGGATATGGTTCTATTTTGAATCATGTCCTAGAAAAATCCATAACTGGGAGTAGAACTGCAAAGCCTGGACTTTTATCACAAATTTCTGAATTTTATTCTGTTACTAACTGAAAAGTGAAACATGTTCTTGAATCGGTGATATCCATATTGTGCATAATAATGATGCAACACCGATTTCCCTACAAATAGCAAGAGATACTGAAAACAAGCAGAACGCAAATGTTGGTAAGCTAGCAATTGAACTAAGCAAGAACCAATGTCTTATGGCAGAGCTTGAGTGGTCTAAAGAGCATTGTGAGAAGGAAGATGGCACCACACATTATGATTCCTTTAAGAAACAAAAGGATATTGATAAGCTGGCGACGGCAGCAAGTATTTTTTTTTTTTTAAATTCCACCCACCGTCGATACAGTGACGGCAATGCAAGTATTTTTTTTTAATAAAATTTCACCCAACGTCGATACAGCGACGCAAGAGCGTGGCTATAGCGACGGAACAGCGTGGGTATAATGACAGAATTGCGTGGCTATAGCGACGGCTTGGATTTCCATTTTTAAAAAAACATTATACAGAGCGTGGCTATAGCGACGGAAAGGCGTGGGTATAGCGACGAAATTGCGTGGCTATAGCAACGGCTTGGATTTCCATTTTTAAAAAAACCTTATACAGAGCATGGCTATAGCGACAGAAAGGGGTCGTCGCTCTTGCGACGCAAATTAGGGGTCGTCTCTATTGCGACGAAATAGTTTCCACGGAACAAAAAACACTTAGACGTGGCAATATCCACGCTTTTCCGTGGATATTGCAACGGTTTTGCCGTGGTAAAATTGATCACTTGTACTAGTGTAATATTTACAAGATTTTGACCTTTTAGGTATGTTACACTGCCTAGAATTGAAAAAACAAAGCCTTTTATGCGCTCAGCATGCCTGGTTTTTCTTCTAATCAACATCATCATGGAAAAAATTCCTCCTAAAGACTATGATTAAGATAACACACAGACACCGATACAAAAGAGGGGGTAATAGACCTCATATAATGATTGGTTGGTGCCTTTTATTAAGTATGTCAAGCAAGAAAATCCACACAGACAGTAGTCAACAAATTAGGCAATAAAGCAGCAGTTCAATTTATAAACCACATAGTCAGCAATCAGCAGTAAACCCATATAACTTCTAGTTCTATCTTATAAAGCACTGAGAGTTTCATTTTTATCTTTATTTAAAACTGGCATTCCTCGCCTTTAGGATTCTATTATTCCATACCTCCATCTTTAGTTTCTTCTTCTGGGGAAACCTACCCATCCCTTTAGTATTTTATAATTGCGTGCCTCATCTTTAGTTTCTTACATTTAATCTGCCAGCTCTTTCTTTTTTGTATTTTTATAGCCAAATTATTCAAACAAGCACAAAATAACTTTTGGCAAATCTCTGTGGTCACTACAATTTGGAAGACTAGCATTAAAGAATGGCATGACATAAGAGGTATTTAATGCTGAGATGGATTATATTCATTAATTAATATACATGGAAGAAGGCATAGAGGATAATTCAATGCTAGTTGCATCCAATCCAACATTTAATCTTCCAGTCGTTGCTTCTCTTATATTTTGATAGGCAAATGATCCAAACAAGCACACAATAACTTCTGGCAAATCTCTATTGTTGATGTAGTTTAGAAATTACCTGGTTAGGTCCGAGTTTCTTCCTAATCCAAGGATTTTATAATAAAAAAACTAAAATAAGAAATCCATAACATTTCGCAGTCCTTGGGGTAGGCATTTGTGATTCAATATGAGTTCAATTTTGAAGTTTAAGATGTGTTGGTTCTACGTTAACTAGCTCAAAAAATCATGAAAATTGTACCCATGCTTCCCTTCTCTGATATTTGCATAGATTTCAACCTTTTAGGGATGTTACAATGCCCAGAACTGAAAAAGAAAATCCTCTTATGCGCCCCTTAAATCTATCAGTTGCTTATTGGTTAAGCACAATTGTAGTGTCATGGCTAGCTAGTGCACTTATTTTAATTTATCTCCATCTAAATCACACAATCACCTCACCTATTTCATATATGCATTTATGCACTTTGAGTGCCTTGATTCTATGTTTTGTGTGCAACATCAACTTATGAACCATTCAGCTCATAACAAAAATGTGTGAATCTCTCACAATTGTCTCCAAATATATGGTGTTAGTTCACATGAAATATGTTTGTATGTTAATATTGTAGTGCATGGTTGAATATTTGGCTATGGGAAATACAAATATCATTCATATCTTGACTATGTGCATGAAGGGTGGTTTTTCCATTCTGCTTGAAAAGAATAAGTCTAATTGATAGCCCTAGTATCCCCATCATAGCTTCATTTGGTTTAGTCTTTTTCACTTATAAAAATACATTTATAAAATAAAGGAGATCCAAATACCATCAATTATACTTTAAGCTTTTAACTCACATTTATTATTATCCTTTAAAAAATTAAAAAATAATTCCTCTGTCTTTTTCTGGAAATAGAATTTCAATTAGGTTCTGAAAAAATTAAAATATAAATCCCCTCTTTTCTTCTTGAAACAAAATTTCAATTAGGTAAGAACCCATAGATTTAATAAAATGTTGGTTTACCTATAGTTGTTAGGTGAATTTTCGTGTGCATATTTGCGTGATATCAAGCCCACTAGGTGGATGTACCCAAGTGACCAAAACATATTGTCTTTATATGTCCTCCATAATGTTCATGCTCAATTCCTTGTCATTTTTAATCATCATGTATCATTATTACAATAAGAAAATATTATATTTTGTATATGCATTTATGCACTTTCAGTGCCTTCATTCTGTGTTTTGTGTGCAACATCAGTTTATGAACCATTCATATCATAAAAAAAATGTATGCATCTCTCACAATTGTCTCCAAATTATATGTGCCATCAGAGTCCTACTCTTCTATATGCATTTTTTTAGTTATTGGAAAGTTAATAAGCACTATTGATTCATGATTCTTTGCTGCAAATTTATCCTCTACCAAGGTCTCCTTCCCTACAAATACATCAAGTTATTCCCCATCATTGGGATCTCTCACCTATTTGTAATAAACATATGTATTGATGATGGCTATCATATGTTGCTTCTAGGTACTCAATTGCAACCATAAGACTTCTGCCTAGATTTTAGAATTATATTTGACAGACTAGAAATATTTAAAATAATAATGATAACAATAGCAATCAGATAAGTCCTAAGAAACTTACCATTTCCCTTATCATGGTGCCCAATGTGTGTTCAATGACAAGATCTCAAGTTCAACTCCCATGCACAAGTTGTAGCTAGTGATTAGAGGCATGCAGTTAAGAGTCACGATAGACACAGGTCCAAGGTGGTACTAAAGCTAAAACCTCTACAATTATGTCCACAAGCCAATATGGTGGATAATTCTAGTGCATGTACACAAATAGAGTAATATAGTGTGATAGATAAACCTAGTCTTTCTCTTATGAACATTAATTTATTCATATAATATTTAATGTTAAACAGATCAATGCTCGGACAAAATCCATGTAAACTAGAAGGTGCGAAAGGGATTTCCTCCATTTCGCAGGCTATCTTGGCTATCACATCCAGTTTGGAATCCTAATTTTTAAGTTGGGCATGACTTCCCATCCTTATTTTGCATTCTGTGAAAAGGGAACAATTCTCAATTTTTATTTTTCATTTTCTGGTGGGAATATAAGCACAATTCTCATACACTCAAAGCATTATAAATTACGCATGCATTAACTGAAATCTATTGGAATATTATTAGGCACTGATAACAGACCCTGGGTAGCCCATGCAAAGAATAAATCAGCATTTAAGCACTGTTTAAATGTTGTATAAATGAAATTGAAAAGCTTTGAAGGTAGGTATTGATTGGACACATTTATGAACGTGTGTAAATATAGGCTCCTAGTGGCGTTGGGGTGGTTGCCAATTCCACATGGAAAATGCAACAAAGAGATAACCAATTACCATATGTAATTTTCTTACTCTAAAAGATTACATTGTAGAGAACAGTATACCCTTTTCATTAGAATGGTAATGAATTGATTCCAATGTTCAAAGCATGGAATATATCTGACAAGTTACCATAGAAACAATCAACGTACCTTGAGAGACACAAGGTTATATTTAAGGCTAGGAACTTACAGTAGTAAGAAAGATATCTCAGTTATCAAGTGTGAAGAGTAGCAACATAAGATACTCAACCCTAAACACAGTCAAACACCCTCAAAAGACCTCAGCATACTTAACACCAATGCTGACCTGTCATTTGGGGCTTAACACAACCACACCTAAGTTTCAAGTGAGCTGCGAACAATTCATGGTAAGAGAGGTAAGGTACATTAAAACCCAATTAGGATGTTTGTTACATAGTCAGTAGGATACATAGTCACAACTCACTAGGTTGGGTCTTACACAATCACAATCCACTGGGTTTAGCAATGTCAAGCTAATAGACAAGAACAACCCAGCCTATCTAGGAATAGTTAACCATAATCGACGCCCCAGTTAGAAGTAATATTATTACAGTCACAACTTTCCTACAGGATATTCAACAAACTAACGGCCTGCTAGAATACTATTACAATCATAGCATGCTATGATAGGTCTATTACAGTTAGATCCTGTTGGGAAAGGACTTTATCTAGTCATGACATGTCCACAGGGTTTCCAACAAAGTCATGGCCATCCCTAGAGGGCTCCAAAACAATAAGGGTATGCTAGGAGGGGCCAATACTGTCACACCCAGCCCACAATGGTTTCAAATTAGTCACTACCAGCTAGGGGGACACTACACAGTTCACACGTTAGCTGATGCAGATCATGGCTCAGCAAGAGGGACACTACATAGTTCACAGGTTAGCTGATTGAAATCATTACTCAACAAGAGGGACACTAATATTCCATAGGTTAACTGCAAGAAGTCACGACTGAGTACAATTCATAGTTCAACAGAGAAGGAAACAACCCTTAAACTTGTATTTGATAACCAAGGGAAGAAACAACAAAACCCGAGCAACATATTCCTTGACCCCAAACATAAATATCAGAGTTGAGGTTTAGCTTCTTGGATAATGTATAGAGAAGGATAAGTCTTTATTTTATAACTTGAAAAAATATCTAGAAAGGTCCTTCTCTAACCATAACTTTTAGGGTGGTTACAAATAAAACATAAAAAATAAAATTAGGTTGACATAAAGTAAAAAGACGAAAGACCATAAGTCAACCAAAGTGTTCACTAACACCCCCATTATGCATTTGACGCAGATGCAACTGCTAATTCACAATGGTAGATTCTTTGTGATCCAGAGCAGAGGCACATATATGTAAATCCTGGATGCACATAGGAACAACATTAATACCCCAAGTTGAATGCTTGTTTAATAAAAAAAAAAGTGCACAATCCATTCTCCATTTGGATAGAATTTTAAGTGTAGGTTCAAATAGTGGAGGTGCAGACAGGCTATGTTAGACAAATTTTTTTTGTACAGGCAATCAAAAACATACCCCATGTTTTAGGCATGAAACTTACAACCTCATACTTGATGCAGTCAACAAAACATTCATGAGCTTGGAATATATCTGTACCTCTTTTTCAATAATTGCAGCTGTAGCAGAGCTGTCTCTAGTAAGCATGGTTAGTTGGATTCCTAATTTCTAATAGAAGTTCTTCATCAAAATGGATGTAACAAACTAAATTTTCAGTTGGTAAAAATGAGAACAAGCTAAATATAGAAATTAAGCATAACCAATATAGAAAATGAGCCTAATCAAAACACGCCATTTTCACTTTCACATTGAACCCAAAATTGTCTTCTATTCTTTGATATTTGCATAGATTTTGACCTTTTAGGGATGTTTCAGTGCAAAGAACTGAAAAAAAAAGCCTCTTATGCGCCATATGTTAAGGTTAATTTACTGTGTATAGAATTAAAATGGCTGCAGAAACTATTTTAAAATGGGACGGTACAACTATGGCGCCTCTTGTAAATTTCATCATTATTCAGTATGAGCTGAAAATATCTTCAATGTTTTCATGTATTTATTGGTTAAATTTCATGTCATGATACAACGAATATCTCCAAATGGTTTGAAAGGAATACATGACAGTGCTATTAAGGTAAATAAAGAGTAATTCTCATGCCTTAACCTGTTAAATAACATCCTGTCATTTTCATGTCAGACCTTAGTTCCTCACACTTTGAACAAAAACAGATCAATAAATTTAGAATTAAAAGAATAGTGTAGTCTCAATCTATGTTTACCAAATTGGCCATTGATCTGTTTCATATAATCTCAAAATGGATTGACTTTTCCCTCGCCATTTCGAGGCATTTTTTGTACTCACAATCAGGTTTATCAAGAAATACATTTCTCAACCAAGAAAAAACTAATCAACAGTAGGACATTTTGTTTGAAAGACACTTGTCAATAACTTAGATTCCCAAGGCATGTTTTCAAAAGCACGATCCTTTTAAGATAAATTAAAGAAACAAAAAAACATAGAAACAAGAAAAAACATATGCGGTTCTTTCTTCCCTCATATACTACGAGAGTCAAGCAATCCTTTTACTGAGAACTTGTTCCTTGAAGGGTTTTAGCGAGCATTTCTGTCCTAGAGCATTTTGGGAATTGGATACACTCAGTTGAAGCCAGCTCATTTAAAATCCTAAATCACAACATCTGGTGAATATTTTTCAGAAGAGATAAGATAGAGAAATTCGTCAATGTCCACATATGATCCAGCGAATATGTCAATGTAAGAAGAAAATAGAGCTAAGTTTCAGAAAATGTCTAGAATGGTGGTGTACCAATACCCGGAACACATAGAAATGTGAAAATATGTACAAAATTCCTTAAAAACGTTCTTAGCAACCCAACAAAGTCAAGTCAGAGTACTAATAGACCACAACAATCAAGGCTCTTTCTAATCATACCACATCCCACAGAGATCACAACTCTATCCAAACACCTCATAGAGGTCACAACTTAAATCTTAGCAACCCAAACAAGGTCAATTCATAGTACTAACAACCCACAAGAATGGAGGCTCTGTCCAAGCATCGCACAACCCTCAGAGAACACATTTCTATCCAAACACCTCATAGAGGTCACAACTCAAGTTCAATGAGCACACACAAGGTCACTTCTCACCAGAGAAGGTCGGAAAACCTATAGTCGAGTGAAGGAGAGCTAAAAAACCTAAATCATAGCCCTTAAGGAGATTACACAATCACGGTTTAGCCCTAGTGGCTTCCACAACTCACAACCAAACAGGAATGTGTCATTACATTCAAAAAAATAGCCTAAAGGTAATTAACATAGTCATGTCCTACTGAGAGAAGGAAACCGCAATCACAACCATCCCATAGAGTCACGATATGATGGTAGAAGGAAGCTACAACCAAGGTTCAGTCCATGAAAAATTTCCACAACCCAGAACTATCCCTAGAGGGCTCTCAACAATCATGGTACATCAATGAAAAAGTCAAATCCTAGCAGAAGGAGGCCATCATCAGTCACAACCTAGCCCAAGGAGCACAACGTAGTCACGACCCAGATCAAGGAGCATAACATAGTCACAGATTAGTTGAGGATCAGATAGAAATAGTCACAGCTCAAGCATAAACAGTAGTAGCAGATAGGGTAAGAGAGTGACAACCCTAATAGGCTAAGGAATAGGTGGTAGGAGCTCTCAGATAGTAGCGAAACCCTAGACATCAACCCAAATATTAGCAACAAATCCTAGAGTAGCTGTATTTTCATATCTTTAATCCTTTCTTGTGAACACACACACCAAAATGAAATTCAAGACTTGAATTTATAATCTTAACAATCCTTCTAGAAGGGTCAATCCACTAACCCCTATATTTTATGTTTGTTACCAAACATAACATAAAATAATGATAGGTTGAATTAGGATAGGGTACTAATGGTCAAGTGATCATAAAATAAAAACAATAAAATAAAATTCATCATACCAAAGGTACACACAATAAGGGCACTTGGACCAAGTAGAAAATAAAGGACCATAAGTCAACCAAAGGGGTCATACTAAGAAGGTAACAAAATGTTCATACCCACAAGACCAAGGTGTACCATAAAGGTGGATAAATAGCCCCTTTTTCCCATATGACCAACAATACCAAGGACTTTAATATTTTCTCTCTCAGGGTATATTGTCACATGTGTTCCATATATATTTTTAGCATCACTGTATAAGGAGAAAATCCAAACTAGTTGATGTGATCCTCTAGTACTCAATAATGCCCCTAAGGGTTAGGTGCTAGTGAAATAATCAAGGGGTGTCCAGTCCCTTAAGAAACAACCCAACAATAACTGAATAAGAGAGAGGACATCACACATCATCATCTTGGTCAAATTCACCAAGATCCACCTAGTTAACTGAGCAAGAATGTGCCTGCAGGAACTGCTTGGTCCCAAACAAAGAATCTGCCTTGTCCAAGACCAGGAAGTCTCTGTCTCGACCTGCAGGATCTACTTGGACATTGTGTTCAAGAAAATATTTTGTTTGAGACCAGAATACCCTAGAGACATATAGGGGTCCTAACCATATATTATGAACTTTGTCATGGCATCAACCTACTTTGTCTCGGACCAAGAACCAAAGGAGACTACTCGGGGGCCTAGGGTACCTTTTAGGGTCTTACCTTACCCTAGTTAATTGACTAGGGTACCATCCTCCTTGAGAATGGGTCTCACAACTGCACTGTCTTTAACAGTTGTGACCTTGTGGGATACTAGATCTAGATTGTGACTGCTTGAGACTGATAGATATGGGTTGTGACCTCCATGGCCTGCTTGATCTAGGTTGTGAAACATTGTAGGCTTCTCAGACTCAGCTGTAACTATTTGGAAGCCTATAGAGTTGGGTCGTGAACTGTTGAATCCCCTTAGGGATGAACCGTGACCATTGTGGATCCCTTTAGAACATCACGACATATTGTTTGTTGTTTGGCCAAAAACAGTGCAATCAATACAAAATTCAATCATTGTGTCTAAATACTATCATCTAGACAATTCAATTGATGAACAATACACCAGGAATCCATGTTATGGGGCACACAAATAAGATTTGGATCCTAAATCCCATAGGGAACACCTTAGACATAATACCCCCTTTCTTCAACATTTGAAAATGGGTCCTTCCATGGAATATTGGGAAGCAATCATAGTTAAATTTATGAAAGAATATGTCACCCCTCATATCCTATAGTAGTACGTATTGGAATACATTCTCTCCTAATCCCTTTACTCCTCCCCCACTTCAACTAGTCTTTCAACAGTTGAGGTCACCTCCTACCATCCATGAAAGACCTAAACTAGGTGATTAGAGATGAGATTTACAATTGGATCACACCTCCTAAACTTCTTAGCCCCAAGATAGCTTATTAATATGAGAACTTCATGCAACTAAGAGATAGAAATATTATGAGTCCTACATATATGTGCAAACACTGGGTGCACAACCTCAGGATCCTCCTTGAATAATTACAGGTAGTTTTTCATCGAATTCAGGTTGAGACCTATTACTACATCTCACACACTATTAGAAAAAACACAATCATATCACGTATAGGAGAGAAAGTAAGAGGAACATATCATTTTTAGATGTCCTATCTTAGTATCCATTATTTGGACAAAGGGAGGTTTTACTACCTTCAGCGAGACTTGGGTGGCTCCCTCTCCACATTCTGTCATTGTCCAGAACAAATATGCCTACCTATTTTCATGATAGATATTTTCAAGCATAGATCACAATCCTTGTGTGGACCTCTCCATCCATATCCTATTCAAAGGATCACCTCATTCTTCCCTATTAATTGTATACTCAAGGAATAAAACAACATACATAGGCCTAGACCACTCCAAATTTCAAATCTGTGAGACATGGATTTCCTGTTGACACCCTCTCGAGATGGATCAAATTCCTTCCATAACTCTTTTAAGGAACTCACATTTTAGATCCCAGGGCAGACATCACCAGGCTGGTAGAGAAATCATCCATGGGAGGTCCTAGAGATAGACTCTCTCTATGCAGGAAAACTCTCCAAGTTTGGTCAAGCACACAATATTCCATTCAGAATTTTTTTTAATGGACCTTGGATGTTAGGGCCACACCCTAAACTAGGTATGTATGGTGGATGTATTTTCAAGTCTAGTTGACCTACTGGTCCTTGTCATTATTTGGCATTGATAAAATTCTCATCCACACAGAAGTTATATTGACAAAGAATTCTTATCCAAGGAAAAAAATATGTCTAACATTGTGTGAGCTTGCAAACTACTTACTCTGTAAGATGTTGGAGCTTAGATATCCTGCACAGAGTGTGGGGAAGGCACCCATATGCTCTAGTGATCACTGTGTATTAAATGAGAAAATAAGGAATGTTTGTGACAATGTTGGGTGGAGGATGGAGGAACTTTAGTACAATTCTGGCAATAACAATAATATAGTTGAAAATGGGTTGGAAGTTTTTACATATAAGCTCTAATTGAAGTTAGAGGTAGTTACAGATTAGATGCTCATTGTGCTTTGAAACAATGATAAAAAAACTAGAAAGTTAGGAAGACAAGCTAGAGAGGATGCTAAAGCTCTGAATTGGAAAATGGTTTAGTGGAAATTAGCTTTTGGAGTAAAATTAAAACTGTCAAGAACATGCTAAGAAAATGGTTTTTGATCAAAGATTCAATTGATCAAAACATTAGGAAACTTAGAAGTGACCTATTTAACACAAAAACAAGAGTATCAATCCCGAGGATATACTATATCATTACCCACCAGTTCTGATAGAGGAGATGAACCCATAACAAAATCCCAGGGCCGCAGAACAGCTCAACAGGGACACAACAACTCAAAAGCGCCTCATTATATAGTTTTAATTTCATATGTTGTCAAGATGGTTTTTCTGTCTGTTAAAGTTGAAGTTTTGAATCTCAGTCACATAGTAGAAAACTATTTGAACTTGTTATAATATTTCTTGTCGATTCCAATAATTGTAGTATGACCACAAAATGTACGGTGTTAAGACCTTTGTTTTGATCCTCGGTGTAAAGTATTTTCAGTTCTAAAATAGGAGACCCAGTTATGGAAGGATAGTTATATAGAAATAGTAACCTGTATTTTAGTAAACAAAAAATAAATAATTAAACTATAATATAAACAATGCTATAACAAGTTTCAATCATGGAAACAACTCAACATACACTAATACATAAATTAAAAAATGCTTTCTTCCCTATTAAACCCTAACAAACGTATAAAGGGCTCGAAATGTTTCCTACCTGGAGAAGCTGCTACTTGACGATGGCTTCCAAGATGAAAATTTGTGCTACCACCAATGCCTCCCATTATAGGGAACCCATTATTATCCCATTTATTCCCTATAGTAGGCAATGCGCTCCCCATAATTAAGGGCTTTTTCCCCATGAACCGATTTTTAGGTCCATGAAATCCCCTAGAAGAATGCACCTATGCATGATTATTATTAGAACCTTGATGTTAATGCCCTCCTCCTTCGATGGGACCACACATCATAGAATACCTCGAACTAGATGAGGCCTCAAGTTTTGCCACCAATACCTGCGGCTTAATACTGAACCTACAAATTTGTTGGTCTCTACATACGTTCTCCAACTTTGAAAGCTTGGTAAAACCTCCGTATTCAAAATTACATTGTAAAAAAACTATCACTAAAGTTTTAATGGTGAAAGTGTGGCCAAATCCTGCAAATCGATGATAAACAAGTCACCAAGAAAAGTGGAGCTTAAAATTATGAATATATCCAAAAGTCTTAAATGAATTTCCTCAGTAATGAAAAATAACCTGACTAAAAAATCCCAATGATGATTCTAAGATGATTTCAATATTGTTTCATTGGTTTGTTTTAAGGTGTTGTTGTCCTCACTGATGTTCAATGATGAAACAAGTTTAAGGCATTGCTGTGGATAAATTAATAAGACTTTGTTTCAAAGTGAATGTCATTAAATCTAAAATTTTATATCTATTTTTATATTATAAATTATTGGAAATCAACCCTACCTGGCCTAAGTTGAGAAAAAGGGAGGCAATATTCTTCGACAAGGTTCAATTTACTCCAAGTTCTCTTCGAAAAAGGTCATTGCTCTTCAATGTAGGTGATGGACAAAATGTACGGCTCTTAATAGATTTTTATTTTGCATTAAAGTTAAAGGAAGTATCTAAAAATTGAAGGCTCATTTCAAAGTTATTAATGAGGGATACCTTCCACTTTGTGTAGGTTTCTTTTGAAAACTTTCATAAGGGAGAGTGAGACTAACAGGTTTGTCTAGGAATGAGGGAGAAGAGAAACAATGTAGCATAGTAGAAGGAGACAACATAGCTTATTGGAAGGTATGGTGTTATGTTTTCTCTTTGTACTATATTTACGCACTGATAGTAATCTTGAGAAAGGGATTGTAGGAGGGTAAAGCAAGCTTGCCAAAATGGATCATGTAACTTTGATTAGTTATTGGCCTTTTAACTTGTCATTTAAGAGGTAGAGAAGAAGCTAGATAATGGTGTTTGGAAAGTTGTTTCCCCATATATGGAGCTATAGACTAAGAAGTGGGGTGGCCCACCCAAAAATGATAAGAGGTGTTTACCATTTGCATTGGGTTTGATCCTTGGTGTTGATAAGTGTTTGATTATATACCTTTTATACTTATTTTTGTTTTCCAATATGTCATTTTTTTTGGACACTTGAAAATTTATTAAAGATTTTAAATAGTTATAAATACTTTGTATTGATGTTTGTCATGGCCACCCCAAAGGTCTTTTTTCTACCAAAAAATACCATGTGTGTGTGTGTGTGTAGAGAGAGAGAGAGAGAGAGAGAGAGAGAGAGGTCAATGGATCTCCTTTATAAGATTCAAAGGCATCTATGGGTTTAAAGCAAGGTTGTTCGATGTCTAATTTCCTCTTCCTTATGGTAGCTAAGGGCGTAAATAGAATTATGGCCACAACCAAGAGATCAGGTGCAATCAAGTGGCTTATGGTATCTCCCTAATGCATTTTGTTTGTTTAGGGATGATATTATAATCTTCAGTGAAGATTCAACTAGAGAATGGAGAAGAATTAAAGGCATTTTGGAAATTGGAGAATATATTAGTGGAATTATAAAGGTCTAGAGACTAGATTGGTGAAGCAGAATTATTTAACCATGCCCCAATTTTTCTTTAGATAGGGACAATAAAGGAAAAATTTTGAGGTCCGTTTAAGTTCAATTCACATTGATTCAAGTATTTGGATTTTATCAATTAGGTTGAAAGAACGAAATAAATTTGATATTGAGCTAGAGGATCTTGTAATATTATAGTTTAGTGATAACCTAAAAAAGTATTAAGTAGAAAAAAATCAAGTGGGTGAAGTTAGAGTACAAGGATTCGTGTGAGTATATTTCCAACTTAGAATAGGAGATTTCAAACATATACAAATCTAATATGAGTGGAATATTCACAACAGAAGAATTGGAGAATATAAAATTTGGAATCCTTAAAAATAGAGCTCTTAGAGTAGGAAGAATATAAATGGCACATAATGAGTTTAGTTATATGGCTTTCCCAAGGTGACAAGAACACTCTCTTTTTTTCACAAATATGACAGAATGAGAAAGAATATTAATACAATATGGATTATATCCAATAGGGATGTTGAGAAAGCAATTTTTGGTACATAGATGCGGTAAGAGCATCTCACTTTCAATAGTTATTTATGGAACCAACAAGAGAGTTAAAATTGTGGATATTGTTTCCTTTTTCCCTAGTTTTGTAAATCATGAACAAAATTTGGACCTTGTAATTGAGATTCGTTTTGTGGAACTTCACAAAGTGATTGACTTGTTTAAAGAGTACAAGAATATTGGGTTAGATGGATGGCCCATGAAATTATGTGTTTGATTCTTTGAGTTATTAGGGAATGATATGTTGTCAAAGGTTGAAAAATCTAGTAAAGTTGGGAAGGTTCTAAGTTCCATAAACACCACCTTCTTGACCAGGATCAACAAAAAGGATGTTCTCGAATCATTTAATGGTTTTGGACCAATATCATCATACAAATTTTCATATAATATTTTCCCCAACGGAATAGCGATAAGAATTAAACCAACACTATCCCCAACTATCTCAAGTGATCAATTTAGATTTTTTAATGATAAAAAAATTCATGAAGGCATGCGTGGTGGTAATTTGGGCCCCCACTTATGGACCATGAGATTTAGGGACAATGTGACAACATAAGACCATAGTTTTCACTATATTTTAAGTCATGCATCATCATCATTCATTTCATTTCCATCATAATCACCAGTAATGTCATCATTGCCATTATCCTCCTCATCATCATAATCGTCATCATCATCATCATCATTTTCATCGTTCTCCTCATTTTCAATCATCGTCATCATAACCATCCTCAATATCATAATCATTATCCTCATTTTCATCTTCAACATCTAGGTGTAAAACTGGATGCAAAAGTGGATAAAAACATGGATGCAAAAAATAATTGCAAACATGGATGCAACAAAAGTAGGTGAAAAAGTGGGCACATAATGGGGTGCCCCAAAAATGGATGCAGAAGGTGATATAAAAGTGGATGCAAAAAATGATGCAATCATGGAAGCAAAACATGATGAAAAAAGTGGCACAAAAGTGGATACAACCATGGATGTAAAATTGGATACAAAATTGGATCCAAAAGTGGATGCAACAAAAGTTTATGCAAAACTAGATGCAAAAGTAGTCATAACACCCAATGGAAAACCCAATGCAAAAGTCAGTGAAAAAATGGATGCATAAAGGGATGCAACAACTCATGTAAAATTGGATCCAGAGAAGGATGCAAACGTGGATGCAAAAGTTGAAGCAAAAGTGGGTCTAAAAGTAAGAAAAAAATGGGTGTGAATTGGGAAGCAACAAAAGTGGATGCAAAAGTGGATGCAAAGGTAGATGCAAAAAAAGACATAAACTTGGATGCAAAAAGGGATGAAAACATGGGTGCAAAAATGGATGAAAAAATGGATGCAAAAGTGGATGCAAAAATGGCTGAAACAAAATGAGATGCAAAACTAGACTGAAAATAGGATTTAGAATTTGATGCAAAACTTGGGGCACGAAGGGATGCAGAAAAAGAAGAAAAAGTGGATGTAAAAATGATGCAAAAGTGGATGAAAAAAAGGGCGTAAAAGTTGAGGCAAACCTAGGCATAAAAGGGGGACAAACAAGAGTAGATGTACAAACTATGTGCAAAGTTAGGTGAAAAACCTGTCTCAAAACCTAATGCAAAACCTAGCGCATAACCAAGTGCAAAACATGGTGCAAATTACGTCGCAATTTGCTCCAGATTTAGAAAAAGGACACAAAAAATGACCAAAATAGCATGAACCTATGCAATTGCACCATTTTGTCCAAAAATGAAGAAAAATACACTGAAAGATTGTCTCGATGCAAAAAAAATGATAAATCCAGTTTTTGTTGTAGTGTCATATTTGTCAAGTACATCAAGGAACTAATCATGTGACGATACATCATAGCATCAACCACTTCTGATGAAGCAATACTCAATAGATTTAGGTTCAATGCCATAGGTGTGGTTATGGCCTTGCAGTCCATCATCTTGAACCTCTTCAGGATCTCTACTACATACTTCCCATGTCCCAAGGAGATTTTGCCACACCTCCATGCCTAGAAAGTAGTGCATCATATCCAAGTCCTTCATCTCGAACTTGACAGCAAGTCTCCTTCTTACAACTTTAATGAGTTCCTCTTTTCTGTTAGGAACAAGTCATCGACATATAATAGGAGCATCACTAGTTTTCCACCTTTAACCTTGAGGAAAAGGTTGAAATCCTATTTACTCTCAGTAAAGCCTAGAGTCATCAGTAAGCTATCCATCCTGTTTTACCATGTCGAACCTTAGGATATTCTGTAGTCACTCCCTTTGAAGTGAAGCATCATACTCCCTCTATCTTTTGTACTCTATGCACTCTTTTCATGAGAAGCCTCGTGCTACAAATCCTGCCTTGTATCCCAGGATGTTTTCGTCTACTGCGTGATAGAACTACAAACTTCCCTTCATGTATCTATACTGCATCCTAGACATCATTCTTCTTGAACTGGTCTTCCCTTTCTTCTTGGTTACTTATTCATAGATGGAAGGTTCTGCATCAATGATGTCGCTGCATTCGTCATATTATTCTTTATTTGTACTCGTTCTTTTGAACAAGTCTCATCCTTCTTTTCTTGTACGTGATTATGTACACAATCTTTCCTACAAGTCAAAAGCATTAGTTGTATGGTTAGAAACATTTCATAAGGCATATTCATAATGGTAAATTCTTATACATAAATATATGATCGTGCAACAATTTTAGCCAATACAACATTCATCCATATCTCATGAAAATTTTTCTATATGCCTTCCATCTCCACCAAGACAACATTGAGATTGTGCACTAATCCAATATGTCAGCAAAGAGTTTTCATTCTAGATAAGTAGCAACAAAGAGTTGTATAGCACCATGAGCTACTTACCCATCACACGCATATTAGTAGTATACTGTCATTAATGCAAACAGTCTATCATGCATAATACATCAACTGAATATAAACAAATGCATAACAAAAATAATATCATAAAATGACAATTGAATACTTATCGTTATTTGTTTCATGGGTAGATTCCTTCTTTCAGCTTCATCATCTTCTTCATTCATAACAACATCATTTCTTTTCCAAATCCTCAAGATGGATAAGAGGATCTTCAAGAATTGAGTCCTTTGTATTCCTCATCACTTGAGGGATCTTCTTTGGATGGTGAGAGCTTGATCTTCAGTTGCTCCCATCTTCTCTTCTCTTATTATGAGTCAAGCTTCTTCTTCTTCCCATAGTCTGCTAAAAGTAATCACTTCCTTTTGGAACACATTCCTCGCATGAATGGATCTCATGATCCTAGGAGGCCATTAAAGGTGGCTATCACCACTTCTACACTCTCCACTTCTTCTACTGCTACAAGTTGTTATTTAATAGCAGAGACCCTTGTAAAGTATGACTGTATGGTCTCTGGATTCTGGATCTTCACATTCTTCAACTGTTTTCTCAAATTAATATTCTAATTGATGTTCTTCCCTTCAAATAGCTTGGTTAAGGAATCAAATATCTATTTCAATGTATTTAGGGAAGACACTTGTGGTACAAGTTTATTCATGATTGAATCAATAATGATATTCTTGGCCTTGACAAAGTTCTTCTATGTAAGGCTTTTAGCCTCATCTCCCTCTCGAACTGGAACCTCTCTACTCATGTAGGTGTCCAATTAATGTTCTTCAGAGAGATCATATACTTCCATGCTTGGAAGTTGTCAAATTCACCAAGCTTATCATCAAGCTGATGTGATATATCACTTTGAAATGGGAACCTCAAATGAAAATAGAAAAAACATTAGATTTTCACTGATTTGAGGTGTCCGTCCTCGTTCTGGAGCTGGCTGATCTAGGGTTTGTTAGATAAAACCTAAGTTTTAAAAATTGGAATTTTTTAGATATGATTGGCTAGAAAGATAGAACTATTCAAGGTGAGCTGTCCAATGTACTCCTTTTCTGAAAACACTGGAGGGATGCTCCCAAAACAGGAAGCCCTAGTTTTCCAATTTCTTCTATAGAAATTCTTGATACTGTTTCTGCAATATCTCTGAAATTTCTACTCCTCTATGTCTAAAACTTTGCATGGAGTTATGTACGTGTGACCCTGTTCCAACACCATAACTTTGATCAGAATTGGTTTCACCAATTGGGATGTATGAGCATTTTCCCAAGGTCACCCGTTTTAGGACTGTTCATCATAGCGAAGTTGTATGGACTGCCATGTGTCACTGTTTTATCTTCTGGATCTTAAACTTGGACCACAATACTTACAGCCAGTTCCGTTTTTGGAAAATATTTAGAAATTTCATTTGGACCTTCGTATCCTGAGATATAGAAAATCACCCTAGGTGTCATGTTTGGGGATGAATCCTGGGAGAGGATGGAACCCTAACTTGGAGGGATCATATATCCTAGAATGTAGTGAATCTAAGGATGAAATTTGGAAAAATTGTAAATCAGGATTTTATATGAGGCTTTTGAAATTTTTAGTTCCTGCTCCTTCTCCAATCCTGTGATATAGCGAATGTACCAAAACTTATCAGTTTTAATATTTATGGTTTTTCTAGCTCGAGGTCAAACTAGGGTTTGAATTTCTCAAAATTACACCCAACCAAAAATATTGAAATAGGTCTCTAAAATTTGACTTTGATGAGGAGAGAAATCATGTCTAATGATCACTCAAAAAATCCTCTTTTGTAGAAAACCCTAATTTCCTGCACCAAAAACTGAAAATGCCCAGAATCAAATTCTGCTTCAACAGAACGATGTGCCCTTCAATGGAGAGTCATCCTAGAATACTTTTGTTGATGGATTGTGGAGAGAGACCCAAAAAGTAAGAATCCCTAGCTTCTACACCTGCACATGTCTTCTTCTCAGGTTAGCTCTGATACCATGTTAGATTTTTATCATTCAAGCTAGCAATATGATCTTAGGATCTTATATGAGAGAATAACATGCACAACAATAAACACAAGAGACAAGAGACACAAATAATTTTCCTCAGTGATACCATAAAAGAAAAAACCCCGCAACTTCCTCAGAGATAGAATGAGCACCAATAGTAGCAGTAAAACCTAAAAATAGAAAAGATGATCTCCACAGCTTGTTCTCTCTCTCACACTTAATAGAGCTTCTCCTGTCTCACTCATGCTCCCTAGTGTGTAAGTGTGTGTGTGATAAATAGATAGGCTCACTCTCTATTTATATTTTTTCATTAACTTGATGTCCACTTCAACATATCGGCCCCACTTAAAAATTACTTACAAGGGCTGACATCTCTATTAGAGTCTAATAACCCTAGTGGCCCACAACTGTGGGGACTTTAACCCTTGATCAATAGGAGGGTTACCCACAATGAATTTACATGACTTTTTTACATTATTGAATCTCCCGATAGGAATATCGAAGCATGGCATGACTTCAATACATTAAAGACACTTCCTGAAATAAACATCGGGGTACAATACATAAGATATATAAGTGAATACATTATGAAGTTACAATTACATCAGCAAAATATCGGATGTTTACCGCAAACAACTTGCATCCCTTCCTAACACACTTTTTTGCTTCTAAGGAAGAGATTTATCTTACAAAAAATTTCTTTGGGATGCCTTGAACCTTCACTTGGTTCCCTTTGCTATCAGTACGCAAGATAGACTTGTGTAGACAATCGAGCAAGACATGATGTTGTTCCAACCAATCCATGCCAATAAGAATATCGTATGATCCTAAAGGTAGGATGTTTAGGTTTACCTTAGTAAGAAAACCATTCAGGTTTACCTCACATTCTTTAACAACTTTTAAAACCTTTTGTTTCGTACTAGTGGATAACTATACCAGTAAAGGTTTAATGTGATTTATCTTGCCTAAATTTGGATAAATCAATAATTTTACGTGTAACATAGCTCTGGCAAGAACTGGGATCAATAAGTATTGAAACATAGGTGTTAAAGATCTTAACTTCGATCTTGACCATTGTAGCTTGATGGTCCACCTATCGGCCATCTCATGCAACATAGATTAACAGGGCTCCCGCTATATCCTCAATGGTAGGTTATTCTTTCAGGTTATGCAATATTCCATTGTTCTTGTTTTTACATTCTCGGGCATAATGCGGCCTGTTGCACTTCCAACACTTGATCTATAAAGCAGTAGCATTGGATCCACTCGCCACTTGCTTATTACCATTAGGAGCTGGTACATAAGGCTTCGTACCAGTTTTGTTGAAGTTATTGTTTGCTTGAAAGCTATTATTTTTCTTTCTATAAGGCTATTGGTTTGAACCAGGCTTGCAGTTATCAGAAAAGTTCTATACTTTTCTCTATTTTGGTTCTAGTTTTATTTTCATAACTTCCCATGCTCGTAGCAGAGTCGAGCCTTGTGTAGTGCAGTATCCAATTTCTTTGGCATGTCGAATTCAATCCTGTCCCAAAAACTGGGGGGAAGACATCCTAGGAACTACTGGATCTTCACCTTCTCTTCTTTGATATATGGTACATAATGCAGCAGATCTAGAAATGTGTTTATAAATGCATCCATAGTCATGGACCCCATGCGTAGTCCATGGAACTCTTTCACCTTGCAGTCTAAATGATCCGGTGGATTATTCATCTCCAAAAATTACACTGATCCAATATGGTACAATGGGTATTAATCTATGGTTCAAAGACCATAACATATGTTTCTAACTCATATGCTAAACATAGTGCAAAGACTAAGCTTGGTGGTTAAGATGTGAATAGCCCGCGCAGTTATCGCATGGGCCGCGTAGTTATAGCATGGTGTGCAGTTATCGCATGGGGCCACGCAGCTTATCGTATGGGCCACACAGTTGTGCATAAGCCATGCAGTTATGTATGGGCTGTGCAGTTTGCACACCATCGAGTCGAACATCGAATGGTTCATGAAAATCCCGCGTGGTCACGGTTGCTGCGACGTATATATATATCGTGGTTGCTGCGCCATAGTATCACGTCTACTGCGACCTGTATATGTCGGTTGCTATGACATTTGTGGAGTTAGTGGTGACTTCAAATGGTTACACCCAATTGCAAGGTGTGGTAACATTCACTTAACAGTTGTGAATTGGTTGCGTGGTTACCAATCCGATGCAACGTTTGGTAGTTTGCATTTGGTATGTGGTTTAGTTGTAACATTTGTTGTAACATAATGTGATGCTATGGTATGGTGCAACATATGTACGTGGAGGTCATTGCAACATATTCTAAGTCAACATATGTGCGTGGAGTTGGTTGCAACGTTTCAGGGTTATGGAACGTCATGGTAACATAATGCTTGGGAAGCGATTTGGTGGGATTGCATGGTTAAGTTTTAGCATATGGTTGTAATGATAATAAAGAATATAATAGCTATGATGAAAGGGGGTGGTGAATCCATTACTTATCCTCCCACTAAACGCTTAAATAGGGGATTCCGACCATTGAAGGGGGATGCATATTGTTGAGATCACACAGCGTCGTTTCTTTGAGGAGAGTTTTGCTGTGAAGTGTCCAGATGTTGTTACTGTACAAGTCGACATTATCTGTTATATTTTATCTTTCTTTGCCTTTCAAAGGCTAATTGTAATTTCCAGAAGAGAGGTCTTGAAGACTTTGAACATCATTATGTTTACAGTTGTTGAAGTTGATTCCAGAACCATTTTTGTACCATTTTAAAGAGATTAATTGGATTGGTACCCATTGGAGAGGGACTTGGAGGCGTAGCCTAGTGGAGGTGATGAACTCCATTATCAACTTCTGTTTGTGACTCTCTTTTGTTGTGTTTCTCTTTCTGTTTTAGCTCGGTTTTATTACAGTTTACATTTCACTTCTATTTTTAAGCACTTAATTCCTATTAATGCTATTTTATGAAGTAAGCAAACTGACAAATGCATTCTTTATAAAATTTTAATGCACACAAGTTGAGATCCGATGGATCATGTTATGGTATCAGAGTAGGTTAAATGTAGCTGCAAGTTTGTGAATGCTTACCAAGTTCAAGTTAAAGTGTGGTGAAGGAGAATTAATTGAAGGAGATCCTGAGATTGACTCAAGGAGAACATTCTCAAGAACCATGTCTTCTCCACGAGGGGAAGGAGAAGGACATGCAAAATGAGAAAAACCTGTTATTTCTAAAACTGAGTTTTTGGATGCTTTTAATGAGCATGAAAGCCACGATGGAAATTTTACTCAATGAGCAACTAGAAAGGAAGAAGAAAGAAGAAGGATCTTCATCCAAGGATGCAAAAGTGAAGAAGGAAGAAAAGGGTAAAGGAGTAGGAGGTGATGGTGATCCTCCTGAAACTAATCAAACTTTCTCTTCTTCTCATACTTCTCATTCAAATAATGCAAGTCCTAATATGCCTTATTTCAAATTGGATGGAAAATTTGAATTACCAATTTATAATGGAGATTTAGATGCTGAAAAGTTAGACAATTGGATCAAGCAGCTTGAAGTATATTGCAGGGTGCAGGGCATTACTAATGAATTTTCTAGGATTCAATTGGACACTTTGTGAATGAGTGGAATGGCTCTAACTTGGTGGGATAGAAAGATTCAGCAAGATCTTTGAAAGAATGGTAAAATTATTTCAGTTTGGAATGAATTCATTGAAGTGTTAAGAAAGAAATTTTATCCTTTAGGTCACATGCATCAATTAATAATGAGCTGGCAAACTTTTAGACAAGCTAAAGGACAAAGAATTCAGGAATATACTCATGAATTTAGAAAGAGGGCTATTGCATTGAATGTTGCATTGGACACACAAGAAACTCTTCTTAAATACATTGGTGGCATGCATTCTTATTTGTGACATACTTTGTTGATGTTTAACCCCAGTAGTTTGGATGATGTATGTGTTCAAGCTACACATCTAGAAGATAGGGGTAAGCATGATAATGATACTTTTGTGAATAAATCATTTAAATTTGACAGCAAATCGAAAGGTAAAGATAAGGGACAAAAGAAGATGGCTACCATTAAGAAAGAGGGTGAAAAGCCTACATGTTCGCATTGTCAGAAGGGGCATGATATCTCTAAGTGTTGGAAAATTCATTCAAAGTTAATACCAAAGAAGTACGAAGGAAACAAAGATAAAGGCAAAGCAAAAGCTACTGCAGCAGTTATTCAAGACTTGGGATCTGACTCAGGTGATGAAACAAAGGTTACAGCTGTTGGAATCCAAGGTAAGAATAAAAGTATCTCACTTCCCTTTGATGCAAATTCAAGCTCTAGTGCAAGTACAAATATGCCATCTACTTCTATGCAAAGTGATAAAAATAGAAGTGCAATGTTTCATGTTCGTGTCATTACAAATCACACAAAGATTGATACATTCTTTCATAGCGGTTCACAAGTAAATATGATATCCGAAGAAGTGGTTAAGAAATTGCATTTAGTTACTATTCCTCATAAAAAACCCTATCCTCTTGGTTGGGTTACTAATGATACACAATTTCAAGTTACAAATAAATGTGTATTGAAGTTTTCCATTACTGAAAAGTTCATGGATGAGGTAGAACTAGATGTAGTACCACTTGACATTTGTGGAATTGTACTTGGGAGTCCATATTTGTATGATCGGAAAGTAGTATTTTATAGAGAGTAGAATAAGTATCATCTTTTTAAAGATGGTGTAGATTATATTGTACAAGCACATAAGACAAAAACCAATCTAGCAATAGTTTCTGCAGGACAAATGAAGAGGCTGGTAAATGCTAGTAAGAATTTTGTGTTAATGATGGTTAAGGTGAAAAATGATGAGATCTCTAAATATTTTGAGGGATGTGACCCTAAGCATAAATCCAAACTGATTGAAATCATTTCTGAGTATGATGATTTGTTTCAAGATCCAAAGGGGTTACCACCAAAGAGAGAGATTCAGCATGAGATACATTTGCAGCAGGATGTGCCACTCCCAAAAATAGTTATGTACTGGATGTCTGTAATGCAGAATGACGAAATCAAGAAGCAGGTTCAGGAGCTGATTGAGAAGGGGGTCATCTGGCCAAGCACTTCTCCTTATGGCTCCCCGATAGTATTGGTTGCGAAGAAGGATGGGTCTTGGAGGATGTGCATCAACTATAGGGACCTTAACAAAATCACCATTAAAAACAAATATCCTCTTCCTCGCATTGATGTTTTGCTTGATCATTTGAAACATGAAACTTAATTTAAAAAATTGGATCTGTGTAGTGGGTATCATCAAATCCGTGTTGCTGAAAATGATGCGTGGAAAAAAACTTTTAAAACAAAACACGGTTTGTATGTGTCAGGTAATAACTCTCGATTCTATATTATTCCCTTACTAATGCATATATTTATACAATTCATAGGACGGTTGAGTTTCACCTTCTTCCCAGCCTTTTCGGCTTCCTACATCAGTTTTATTTATTTATTTACAAAATATATAATCCCTATGGATTATATTCTAACAATACCCCTCTTAATCCGAAGGGGTGTTCGTAAGTCCGAGCATGGTTTTGAATCTTTCAAACCTTTTTCATCCAAGCACTTTGGTGAAGATGTGTGCAAATTGATCATTTGTGGAACAATGTCGAAGATGGACTATCTTGGCCTCTACATGATGTCGAATCAAATGATACTTTGTGTTGATGGGTTTGGTTCGATCATGGAATCTAGGATTCTTAGCCAGCTTGATTGCATAAGTATTGTCGACCAACAATGGAGTGGAGTTCTCTTGTTTTTCTTGCAAATCTTCTAGTATCTTCCTGAGCCATACTATTTCTTTCGTTGCTTCAGCTACAGCCACATATTCTGCTTCTGTTTTTGAATCTGGTGGAACTGACTGTTTGCGTGATCTCCATGAGACAGCTGCTGATCCAAGACTCATAGTGTATCCAGAAGTTGATACTCCTGCCTCCTTATTGCCATCAAAATTTGAGCCTGAGTACCCAATAAGTTTGAAGTCATCCACTTTAGAGTAGTTGAGTCCAATGTCTTGAGTCCCCTTCAAGTATCTTAGAACTCTTTTTGCAGCTGACCAGTGTCCTTCACAAGGTTTGTGCATGAACCTTGAAAGTATGCCAACAACATAAGAAATATCTAGTCTAGTTGTTGTAAGGTAGATAAGACTTCCTACAAGTTGTCAATACTTGGTCGCATCCTCAAATTCTTTTCCTTCGCTTGATGTGAGCTTCATTTTCTGTTCCATTGGAGTAGATACAGGGTTGCATTCTGTCATGCAAAATTTGTTTAGTAGTTCTCCAACATATTTTTTCTGAGATAGGAATATGTACTTAGGATGTTGAGTGAATTCAATTCCTAATTAATAGTGGAGATGTCCCATATCTGTCATTTCAAAAATCTTTTTCAAATCTTTCTTTATGGATGATATATAGCTCTCATTGTTCCCTGTCATCAAAAGATCATCTACATACACTACAAGATACACAATAGATCTTCCAACTTTCTTTATAAATAGTGTTGCATCATCAAGATCAAAATGTTTGAAATTTAACTTCAAAAGATGCTCGGTTAACTTTTCATACCATGCGCGAGGTGCTTGTTTTAGGCCATACAAGGATTTGACAAGCTTGCATACCTTTTGTTCTTTTCCTTTCACAACAAATCCTTCTGGCTGAGACATGAAGACATTCTCTTTCAAGTCTCCATTCAAGAAAGCAGTCTTCACATCCATTTGATGAACTTTCCTCCCTTTCTGAGCAGCTAAAGAGAGTAAGGTACGGATGGTAGCCCATTTTGCTGTAGGAGAAAATGTTTCTTCATAGTCAATTCCTTCTTTCTGTGCATATCCTTTTGCCAAAAGCCTCGCTTTGTGCTTGTCAAGTGAGCCATCTGATCTGTATTTGTTCTTGTACACCCACTTGCAGCCAATTGGTTTGGTTCCAATTGGAGGGTCAACCAGCTTCCAAGTTCCATTCTTCATGAGTGCATCATACTCATTTTGCATAGCTTCTTTCCACTCAGCTCGAGTAGAATCTTCTTCAAAGGAAGTTGGTTCAAAGTTAGCAGGTAAATTAAATTCACAATCAAATGATACATCCATGTCATCACCTGAATTATTTGCTTCTCCTCCATGTCTTTTCGAACTTCTCATTCCCGTCTTTCCAACTTCATCCGGATGGACACTTTCAAATGTCTTTGTGGCCCATTTAGGAATCTTCCGTGATGTTCCTGGTTGATCAGCTCGTGGTGCTTCATCATTGATTGAGAGTCTTTCAATTCTCTCAATCACATCATCCAGTTGAACCTCTTGTTCAAGTGAAGTAGCAGGAACTTCTTCATGCGGGGGATTTGGTGCTTCATATGAAAATTCCAAATGTTGATCCAGAATAGGAATCCCCCCTTCAAGGTTTGGAATTTCATATTCATTTTCAGAATATGTCTTTGGATGAGGATAAATTTCCAAATGATCAAGCTGTCTCTCAATGGATTGGTCATTTTTATTAGTCTCAAGAAAAATGACATCTCTGGAAATAAAAAATTTATTGCTTACCTCATCATACAGATGGTATGCATTGGAGTATTCTTCATACCCCAGGAAAATACATTTTCTGCTTCGAGCACCAAGCTTGTTTCTTTGCTCCTTTGGAATCAAGGCATAACAGGTGGAACCAAAAACTCTGAGATGCCTAACTGAAGGGAGATGGCCAAACCACATTTCATGTCGAGTCTTCTTATCAAGTGCATTTGAGGGACTTCTATTTCTCAAATAGGTTGAACATTTTACTGCATCACCCCAAAACATTAGTTTTACATTCTTGAAAAACATCATTGAGCGAACCATATTCATTATGGTTCTATTCATTCTTTCTGCTACACCGTTTTGTTGAGGATTGTAGGGAACTGTAGTCTGATGTGCAATTCCATGTTGGCGAAGATAATTTTCAAAATCATTTGAAGTCC
>LPNX010181479.1:7027-40719 GCA_001517045.1 Pseudotsuga menziesii | reverse complement strand
GTTATAATTTAGATGACCAAATATTGCATGCCATAATGAGCTAGATGACATATTACCTTCTCCATGCTGAGAGAGGTAGGCATAGTTCTGAAATCTTGCAGATGAACCCTTGAGCTTCAACAGCTTCCCATCTTTGTATCCAGTCATGATGACTTGGTTGTCAGAGGAATTTCTTATTTCAGCGATTCCATCAAACATGTGGATGGAATGGCCTTGCTGTCGAATCTCCGCCATGGACATCAGGCTTCTCTGCAACTCTGGAAGATAAAGAACATTCCTCAACAAGAAATCAGGAAATCCAAGCATCTTCAGTCGAATGGTGCCCATTCCCTTTGGTTTAATACTTGACTTATCTGCAAAGTAAACTATGCCATCTATTCTTTCATTAAGTTCTTCAAAACAATCTTTTCTAAATGTCATGTGTGATGTTGCACCAGTATCAAGCAGCCAACAATCTTTGTAAGATGAAAGTGAAGCCATTTCATTAATTCCAAGATTACAATGTGCAACAATACAAGAATCAGAAGATTTACAAGCCTCATGGTTTTTAATGTCATCTTTCTTCTGGTATGCTTGTCTTTGATGGAGTCCCATGAAGCCCAACACTGATCTGATGTGTGCCTAGTCTTTCCACAATGCTTGCACTGTAAATCTGATCTTTTGCTGAAGTTGTTTCTGCCCCCTCTACCTCTAAAGTTTCTTCCTCTGCCTCTCTTGCTGCTTTCTCCTTTGGAATTATCTTTTCCAGAGAGAGTGGCACCAACTATTGATGCCAAAGATTGCATCTTTTGCAACTGTTAGTGTAAATAACAATATTGAACTTAATATGACAAAGAGAATGAGATAAAAGGAAAAGCAATAACCTTGCAGGTCTACAATCTCTGCCAAGGTGATTTACAATCTTAATATCTCAAATTCAAGTTTTAAAGTGATACAATGATAGTTTCGCAACTTTAGGTCACAGCTTCAGAAGATATAAATTAGAACGCAGCCTTCAGGGTCTTCATGCAATTGGTAAATTCAACCTTTGCAGATAGCTGAAGGATGTCCCAGCAATGTTCTAGGGTTAAATTCAAAATCGCAGCATCAAATTCATAGCAGTGGAAACTCATCAAAAATCATGGCTCATACAACAATCTCAGGCTCATACAACAGCCTCATCATTTGTGACTTATACACAGCATTCACGGCCTCTTTCGCTCTCCACAAATGAACATGTTTACAGAATTTATGCACAAAAATTAGGGAAAAAATAGGTTTTGTGTAGCTCAATGGTCACAAACAATTACAGCTCCAACAGTTTACCTTCACGCAGTATTCTGAAGGCGTGAATCTTCTCCATCAGTATTTAGTCACCGGCATTCAAAGGATTTACATCAACATATCACAACTTCAATCAGTAGATTAATGCACAAGCAATGAAATCACATGCAGTTCTTCAACGCACACTACAAAACCTTCATTCGTTCAGGCTTCATTTGAATGCAGTAATATAGATACCAAATATATTTTGATATTATCAAAATATCAACCTACAGGCAGAACGTCCATTGAACTGAAAACGTTTCAGCATAACAATATCTCAATCGAACCCTAACTTCTAGAAAATGAGATGTCGTACTTCTGCTCTTGCTCTTCTTGAGAGGTGGATGCTGATTTCAGAGAGAAAACATCGATTAAAGCAGTCTTCATGCACGCAACATACTCATCCTCTCATGCAGTCTCAAATCGCAGCAAGAATACACAACATCTCTTCACAACGCAGTCATAAAAGATAGGATGCAGCCTTCAGAGTGGCGTAGCCTTCAGCAGCACGCTTCACACAGTTGAAGAGAACACTCTCTCTCTTCCAAAGATCTTCAATATTCAACAAACTCTTAGTTGTGAACACTGAGATCTCCTCATGGCTGGTGGCAACTCTCACAATTACATCACCAGATTTAAAATAATCACTCTCTCCAATACTATGCAGGCCTCTTCAAACTCACACAGAATAATACTCATACAACATGCTCACGGGATTAGGGTTTCATGCACTATTTTGAGCTATGGAGAGCAAATGAAAAGTCCCAGGAAGATGCATTTGCAGTTCTGCGGCGTACTATGTGAAGCTTAGAGATTGTGAATTTGAAGAGTCTCTTTGGCATTACAGAATTGAAATGTGTGGAAGATGCATGGTTACTGATTGTTGACTACAGGCGTATGCTCAAATGGACATGTGCGTATGGTTATTATTATCTCCACCTACATGATGACAATGGCCATGCTGAAGCAGTTTGAGTTTCTCCAGGGTGAAGCTGAAACTTTTTTTTAGAATAGCTTTGTCACTGTGCTGAACATGAATTGCAAGATTTTATCGACCATGCAGATATACGCCCTTTGAAGGATTTTGATAACTTCTCTATAAAACTTATGGCGCAAACAAAGCTTACGCGCAGCTATTTTCAAAAGTAGCTTCAATCTTTCGAAGTAAATTTCGGCGAAGGTTCTTCTGCTAAGGGAACGTCGACAGGAGAGGCTAGGAACTCGTTAGTAGAAGGGGTATTCCAAGATGAAGAGCGTGGAGAATATCTCAACAAGCAGTGGAGTGAGAGCAGAATAGGGTTGAGTGGAGTAGAGAAAGTGCATCACTCATGAACGTTAGAGCAGCCAGCGCATGCACCAATGCATGCAATCTGCAGACTGAGGAAAATGAGTGAGCAGTCTGGCAGCCAGGAGGGGCCAGGACTGAAATGCAGCAGGCAGGAGTTATGGAAGGAACCTGATACCACTGTCAGGTAATAACTCCCAATTCTATATTATTCCCTTACTAATGCATATATTTATACAATTCATAGGATGGTTGAGTTTCACCTTCCACCCAACCTTTTGAGATCTTGGAAAAGATCGGTACTAATGCGTTTTGCTTGACTTTACCTCCATACATGCAAATTTATTTAGTTATGAATGTTGAGAATCTTAAACTATATGAGCCTCCTATGATCATGGATGAGGAAACTACCATACAGATTCCTTTAGTTGATGATATGGCACCTAAATACATGAAAGAGTTATAGGATGATGTTATTCTTGATAGAAATGTAAGGACTTCACAAAGGGGGAATGTTGAGTACCTTCGAGTGGGGCTTAAAGGAATGCATCCTATAAAAACAAGATGGATGGATATGGGAATGGTGAGGGAGATGTACCCTCACTTACTCGCATAATGATTCAAGATTTTGGTGGTCCAAAAGCTCTCCAGTGGGGAGGAATGCTCCGGTCAATTATTCATATTCAAAAATTACACTGATCCAATATGGTACAATGGCTATTAATCTATGGTTCAAAGACCATAACATATGTTTTTAAATCATATGCTAAACATAGTGCGAAGATTAAGCTTGGCGGTTAAGATGTGAACAGCCCGCACAGCTTTCGCATGGGCCACGCAGTTATCGCATGGTGCACAGTTATCTCATGGGGCCACGCAGCTTATCGCATTGACCGTGCAGTTGTGCATAAGCCATGCAGTTATGTATGGGATGCGCAGTTTGCACACCATCAAGTGGAACATCGAATGGTTCATGAAAATCCCGCACGGTGACGGTTGCTGTGACATATATATATCGCGGTTGCTATGACATAGATATCACGTCTGTTGCGACCTGTATATGTTGGTTGCTGTGACATTTGTGAAGTTAGTGATATGCTGCGACATTTGTGGAGTTAATGGTGACTTCAAACGGTTACGACCAGTTGCAAGGTGCGGTAAGATTCACTTAACAGTTGTGAATTGGTTGCGTGGTTAGCAATCCGATGTAATGTTTGGCGGTTTGCATTTGGTACACGGTTTAGTTGTAACATTTGTTGTAACATAATGTGACGCTATGGTACGGTGCAACATATGTGCATGGCGGTCATTGCAACGTGTTGTGATTTAACATATGTACATGGATTTGGTTGTAATGTTTCGGGGTTATGGAACGTTGTGGTAACATAACGTTTGGGTAGCGATTTGGTGGGATTGCATGGTTCAGTTTTAGCATATGGTTGTAACGATAATACAGAAGATAACAGCTGTGATGAAAGGGGGAGGTGAATCCATTACTTATCCTCCCACTCAACTCTTAAATAGGGGATTCCGACCACCGAAGGGGGATGCAGATTGTTGAGAGCACAGAGCATCGTTTCTCTAAGGAGAGTTTTGTTGTGAAGTGTCCAAATGCTATTATTGTAGAATCAACATTCTCTGTTATATTTTAGCTTTATTTTCCTTTTGAAGGATAATTGTAATTTCCAGAAGAGAGGTCTTGAAGAATTTGTACAACATTCTGTTCACAGTTGCTGAAGTTGATTCCAGAACCATTTTTGTACCATTTTAAAGAGATTAATTGGATCGGCACCCATTGGAGAGGGACCCAAATACGTAGCCTAGTGGAGGGGGTGAACTCCGTTATCAAATTCTGTTTACGACTCTCTTTTGTTGTGTTTCTCTTTCTGTTTCAGCTCGGTTTTATTACAGTTTGCATTTCACTTTAGTTTTTAAGCACTTAATTCTTGTTAATGCTATTTTATGAAGTAAGCAAACTGATAAACGCATTCTTTATAAACTTTTAATGCACACAGGTTGAGATGCGATGGATCACTACGAACCTTTTTGTCATGTGTTTTTCTTAGAGAATCTTTCGGAAGTTTTCCTATCTTATTTCTCGGAGCTCATATATCATGGTGTGCTTTAAATCTCGCCACCATCTTGCTTCCTTACCATTTAGGGTTTATATTGCAAGACTAGCCCGCATCACACTTGAATAGTTATGAACCTGGATATACTTACTTATTCCCAGCAACCATTCTTCAACCTTTTCTCCGGTATTTACTTCACCTTCATAGGTCGGGGCTCTTATTTTTTAGAACTCCCGCTGAATACTGTCATCATTTCTTTGCCTCTTTTTCCATGGAGAAAGTGAGTCATCACTAGCAGGACTGTGATGATCCCCTATAGTTGCTTCAGGTGTACCTTGTTTTTATGCTTCTCATGGGCTGCTGGCCCACTCATGGTACGGTTCTCTTTTGGATCGCTTGGTGGAATGGGTAGGTTTACCTTGCGGGCTCCCTCCCATCATGTTATGCAATACTGCTTCATTTATAGCTTGTTGTTCCTTTCTTTCATTTAGACTGTCTTCTCTAAAACGTTTCAGTTCAGTTTGAAGACTGTGCAAAGTTTTCAGCACATCAGAGTTTATCTCGACCACCAAGTTCACTTTTGGAGTGGGGGTGGTCACTTATTCCTACTGGCTATTTTCTTCCTCAATGTTCATAAACTAGACAACACTCTAAAAAATTTCCTGAAACACAAAAACTTTTAATAACAGCAAGAATTTCTGTTAGTAACAAAAAATGCTTATCATAATTTATTTTCTCTGCATGAATTCCTGTTGCACCCATAAGTCTCTCAGTATTGACATTGGGCTCTGATACCACTTGTAATGTCCCCAAAAATTGAAAAATAAAATTATAGGTTAGTAAAACTACCCCAAAGGGGATCATTATTACTCGTGCTGAATTACATGTGCTTATACTATCGATCTCTTTAGAAACTGTCTATACGGTCTTGTTAATTTCTTATCCATTCACTGATTATTAGTTTGTTTACTTCTTATGTCTTAATTCTGTTATTTAAACTATTTATACATCTTATTTATTATTGTGAGTGAATTAATGAATTGTATAGATCATTGTTTTAATCCTGCACATGTGTACTTTGTTTATTTAATAAAAAATAAATTAACTTTGTTGATGGGAACAAAGTGGTGGAGTGGAAGGACTTATTCTCTGCAAATGATCTGAGAGGTAAGGTATTACTTAGTTACACAAGCTTGCTTAGTTCAATCGAACTAAGGCACCTCTTTTATTTACTTACAAAGTTCATTACTTTGCGACGGTATCCGCTGTGAAGTTTGTTGACCATCTTGATCCTAGAGGACCTGCTGCTAGTTGTTATGCTGCTTATAGACTTTGTTTTATAACTTGGTAAGTGTCATTATTGTCAATGTTGCTACTACGGTTAAATTTCATGTACACTAATTAATCTTCGTTATATTTTAAATTCACTAGTCTTTAAGTCATTACTACATTTTACATTTTATATATATTTTTATTATACCTATTAACATCTCTTTTGTTCCTTTATTTTGCAGGTTATTATATTGGATCGAGAGAAGACCTTTGATTTTTTTATGAGGGTTAAAAATTTTAACACGGCATATTGCATATGACATGTTCACTAAGCGTTTAAGCTTAACACATCTCATAGTAGCTTTTAATATAAGGCTATAAGCCTAAACTGTATATCATTTAACTTATAAGGGGTGTGCGTTATTGCATTACACCTTGGGCTAATGCATCCTATGGACTATGTACTATTGTAAACTTACCATAATGAAAACGTGGTAACATGTTAACATTAGGATAGCATTTGGGTGGTGAAACTATATTGTATGGTATAAACATATGGTAGCAGGGTTTAATCTTAAAGTGAGAGGTGGTCACGTTGTAATGCAGTGAAACAAAACTATGGAGAGTGGCTTTTATGTTGATTTAATGGTTTCCATCTGGTGCATTCAATGATTTTGGTGTAACATGATAGCCCTCACTTAGGCTTGGCTCATGATGGTTGTGTGTGTTGTTTGTCATTTGGGGTTTTGCACTTTGGCTCTATGCAGAGGGAAAACCATGGAGGTGACCGTCAAACTTTGAGGTATGTCCACATTGGTTTTAACATGCCTGCACATTAGTTTGGTTTAATTTTTGTTCATGGCCATACTTCTCATCCCTCATTTGGCTTGTTTTTGCAGGTGCTGAAAGGGAATGAGGAGCAGCGTGGGTTCGCTTTTGTGGGCTTCAAACGTTTACACTTGTTGCAACGGTAAGCTTGTGAGCAAGTTTTTACTTGCTACCCTTCGACCCTCTTAGGAATACTGTGCATAGATTTTTTCTTGGCTTTAGGTTTTATGTTGTGGGTTTTTATGTGGGTTTTTAAATTTCTCCTCCGGGCATATGATTACCAACTTGGGTTTTGAACAATGTAGAAATGGCTTCGGTCATGGGTGAAGTCACACTCCCTCTGGTTCTATGTATAAATTTGGGTTTCTAAAAGTTACTTATGTTGTTAGCTACGAAAGGAGGAATGTTTGGGAATCTAGCGTATTTTGTTTTGGTTTATGCAAATCATGTTTTCGCTAGGGCATTTTAGTGATGGGATGCACCATTGATTGCAATGGTGCGTTAGCCCATTGGCATGCCTTTGTAAACTTGTTTATAAATTTTAATATGATGACTGTGTAGTTTACTTGGAAAGCATTTGAATATGGATGCATATTTTTTTGATTAATTGGTTACCATGGTTTAACTTATGATGTGCATAGCACCATTTCGCTGCATTTATTCTGTGGTTATGGTTTATTTATGTGGGAATTCGCTAGCTTGAAGGTTATGTGTATTACGGTGTTAATTAGTTTGTAATGTAAATATATAGACAACGTGGGTATAGGCCATGCCATGAATGGAATGCGACTTCCCACGATGCTGCGATAGTATAGCATAGGGTTAATTTGGTAGAGATTGTGTACTAGATTTAATGTTTGGCCGAGGACGTTACTTATGTGAGTGCTGTGCAATCATTGGTTTAATAGTACGAGGGTTTAAAAACCCTTGATGGCATTTGTTGTTTAAAATCTAATGGTTGTATTTTAATAACCACAGCCCAGATATGATTTGATGTATAACATGGCCTATGTAAAATGGTTATAGGATTTGGTTGTTTTTTTTAATATACATTACTTATTGTTTGTTATTATGGCTTTTCCTTGGTGTGGACATCCATGGGATCAATGACGTGACCTCTGTTGGCAAGTAGGGTTTTTAATGTAACGAGTTGTAATGAACTGTATTTTAATAAATAACAACAAACTGGGCTTACATGCCCATGGGATTTGATTCCTGTTACTATTTAGAATATAAGGTTTTATGATATGATTTTGATATTTTTTTACTAAAATGATATGATTTATTGTATAAGATATATTATTTTAATTTAGATATGGTAATTTTTGTTGAGTTATGTAATTTTGTTTATGGTTATTTATAGATGGAAAAGTTAGAACCCTAGATTCTGTTATATGAATTATGATCAAAGAATTGTAAAGGACCACATGTATGGTCATGATGCCTCCTCTAATTATTTATAATGTTGTTTCATTTATGTGGAGTATTGTTAATGTAAATTTGTAATATGGATATAGACCTTGAAAGGTGTTAGATGAGTTAATTAATTTTGGAATTAAATGTATAGAACTTTATAGATGGAAACCTAGCTATATACAACCTATGATACTATTTACAATCCTAGGGAGTATTTGAAGAGAATACAAACCCTGGTAGAACCTAGGCAGAACTTCATTTACACAGGGTTAGTAAGTACATTGGAAAATTCATCTAACATCTTCATTATATAATCTAGAAGATAGCATGGACAGTCCAGGGTTATATTTTAAGAAAAAGTAAGCCTAGTAGATATGGACAGAAGCATCATTTCCAAAGTTAAAATATATAAAGTGAATTTGTATAAAGCAGCCATCATTGTACCCTAGAAATGAACTTGACATACTAAGAACTCATACCTATAATTTTTCATCTTGAAGCTCCTTTAATGGCTAAACCTGCACACTTTTTCAATAACCAGCATTATCAATTTATGACATATTTGAACTCTAATTTTGATGACCAAATCACTTGGGAACTACCACGTTCCTCCCAACCATGACCCAGAACCATTCCTGGTTCTAATCCAGATCCCCTCGAGATGGAATCCAACATGCAAGTAGCTTAGAGCTCCTAAGGTAGGGTTTCCTAAATCGTATTCAGCTCTGAATCAGTCCTCTTTTCCTTCCAGGAGAAATTTCTCCAGAAAAACACTTGAGAGCCAAAAACAAGCAAAATAATAATTCTCCGAGATAAAAAGCATAACCCCAATCCTTTTCTTTGCTTGAGTCTTTATAGACACACTGTTTAGTCAAAGGGACAGTTAAATTAGGAAATCCTTGATTTCTTGATTTAACCCCTTCTTTTAATTACTGGGGTAATTTTTCCAATACTTAACTTAGGAACTTTTAACTAGTTCCTAGTTAATCTTTCATAGCTATTTTGCTATTTATTAAACCTTTAACAAGAAATAAAAATTGGTGGAGCTTCTATTCTTTCTTTATTCAATTATATAATTAGTCATAATTAATTATGTATACATACTATGTATAAAATACATAGTATTATAATAATTGTTAGCATTTTTCTTTGGGCATCATGTATTATGATCCCTAGACTTAACGACACTTCTTCATGAAGGTCAAGTAGATAGATGGCCTAGGTCTACTAGGCTAGGAAACTCTTAACATCCTTGCATGTTGCATTTCCCTCGTATAACATGGTATTTCTTCAGTACTTGATGAGAATACATAAATTTGAAATTTCATTTAATCACTTAAAAATAAGTATGATGAGATCAATATTATTCTCGATTCATTTTCACTCGGAGGTGATTTTAATATTTTCAGTAGCCCCAAGCGCTTACCAGAGCCCATACCTAATGCTTGTAACAGGGATTTATAAACATAGTGTGATTCCAGAGCTCTCGCTCAACACTAAATACTAGGATGTCATTGTACGATACACCTAGGGATATAATCGCCAAGGATCCGATGCTCCAGAGCTTATGCTCAACATCAACATGGAATGCTCCACAGCTTGTGCCCAACATTTCCAATTATATTTTCATGTGTTCGAGAGATTTATGATCAACACAAATGTAAGCACTCATGTGTTCCAAAGCCTCTCACTCAACACAAAACATCTCATCGATCATGTGCTTCAGGGTCCACACCCAACAAAAAAAATGTCATCAATCATGTGCTTCAGGGTTTATGACCAACACAATTAACATACCTATATACATATATAATAATCAACAATTGGCTTATGCCCAACATACAAAGCAAATCATCATGCTCATATGCAGTGGGGCTTTTGACCCAATATAAAAATAAAACATCAATATAATCATCATGATCAATAGGATCATGCCTATAAATGGTAGGTCCAAAATTCATGATATTACAAAATAAGTGTACACTTATATCTACAGTTTGATTCATGAACAAATTCCTATTGAAACTACAATTTATCTCTTATACTAGGTCAAAACTTCAATTCCCTTAAAGTGCAAAAGGAAATTTTGCGGAAGCACATTTCCACAAGAAAGGTGATAAGCCACCCACAATCTGCAATTAACAGTTGTGGAAGGTGAATTGTGGGAGAATTATCGTAAGGTTAAAAATATTAAAATTCAATACACAACCCGCAATCCGCATTGTGGAAACTTAAATGCGGAGCGTTATTTCTATAAGGTTAAAAATATTTTTCGCAATCCGCAATCTGCATTGGAGAGGGACAATTTATAAAAATTTAAAGTATGTTCTGCAATCTGGAATCCACATTACATAAGTTTAATTGCAGAGGGTTAATTTATAACAAGTCAAAATATGTTCTGTAATCCGTAATTCGCAATGCGGAAGGTCAATTGCAGAGGGATAATTTATAAAAAATTAAGATACATCCCATAATACGCAATCCAAATTGTAGAAGGAACATTGCAGAAGACTGATTGTGGAAATATTCTCGCAAAAAGGTTCTTGCGAAAAGGAAATTGTGAAAAGGAATTTGCGGAAGTGTAACAAACCCAATGACCTAAAAGTAACTTAGTGGAAAAGAGCGGTAACTTTTCACTTACAACATATTTTTGAAGTCAAAACAAGTCGGCTATGCTAGTCTCTGAAAGGTATAACCATTAAAATTTTGGCATTATCCAAATTATCTATGCATGTTATTATTCATACATTTAGCCGCATACATTTAAGTCATTAGATTCTAGAACCATAGTAGACTTTAAACAATGATTCTAGTATTTAATCATCAATTAAGTATCTAACATATTATTAACAACGTTAAACTATCTTCTTTTGGACTCATCATTCGACAATGTGTATCATCATTATCAGCAGAACACGAGTTTCATACACCTAGGGTACATAAGATAAATGCATGAAAGAATACATGAAAAGAACATGAGACATTGCACATCAAGAACAAAATGAGACCAATGTACATGGTTCGCCCAATCCATGCTATACATCTACCAAATCGTTATATCATGTACTACTCATTCAATAAAAGAAATTACATTCATGTACTATTACATTATGAAGCAATGCGTGTAAGATATGAGGTGTGAATTTGTTCCCAAAAGATAAGAACACCTAATCCTATTAATTGCATCACAATGAAAGTACTTAGGATGATATGTGGAAAACATATTTTGAACCTGGACCTAGTAGAAGTGCAATTGTTGGGAACATATTTTAACCTAGAGGATCATGGGGAGGCCAATTATCCTTTTTCATTAGAGATTGATGCCCTTATAGAAGATATGCACTGCTTGTTTATTTATTTACCAGTCAGGTTGGTAAAGTGCTCATCCTTGATGGCCGATATAATTTCTTCCAAGCAAACCTAGGTGTACATGTGGAAGATCACAGGCGACTTGGGAGTTAGCAGTGGGGGTTCAGATGGTAATCACAGCCAAGGTTGGAGTTCACACACCAATCGACTAACAAACAAATGCATATGTATAGGCTTATATAAATTTTGCAGGCGTTCCAAAAGTATATACTCCAAACAAAATGCAGCATGAAAATATCCAAAATTGTTAGTTAAGGGCCAAGCATGGATCTGGGTCCCCTTGCCTCAAATAGACATGAACGAAAAGTTTACCGTAATAGGCTGTCGAGTGCGCAAGCCAGTATATCACCAACTCCAAATCCTGTAACCGAAGGGTCCCTTGAGTCACCAAATTCTCCAGATCTCATTCCTAGAGTAGGTGCTTCGAAAGATCGAACAATGGTCCAAGTGAAGAAAAATAGGGTCTCCCTTAAAGGATGGAATATTTCTACTGGAAGAGGAACTTCTATGCCTAAATCAAGAAGGATGAAGAAATCCATGAGGTTGCTCGACCCAATTCTTAACCGAATATCGCATTCCACACATATACAATTATGTTTTATGAATGGATGGGTATTTTGACAGTAAAAATATCCATGCTTTGATTTAAGAAGGACGAGTGAGCCACGAGACTGCTCAACCCAATTCTTAACCAAAAATAACAATCAAGACATGTACAATTATACTTGTGAATGCATGCGTATATTTTAGTGACAACATCCACAAATCGAAGAGTATACCTCCATATTGTTCCATGTAGAGTTTCCTTCTTCTCCAAATTACAGAGGTGCCAGCTCTCTAATTGTAGAGCTGCCTCCTTCTCCAAATCACAGAGGTGGATGCTCTCAACGTAGAGATGCCTCCTCCCCAAATCATAGAGCCGCATACTCTAAATGTAGAGCTACCTCCTCTCAACATGCAAAGCTGTGTGCTTTCTCCCCCCCTTTCCACATGCAGAGGGTCATCCTCTTTAAAAAATCTAGAGGTTCATGCCCCCACCCAACATGATAGCCGTTAGGTAGTAGGTTTTAATTCTCCCCTCTTCGCTGTCGAGGAGCCAAGTGGCTCCATTATTCCCCAATGTCTAACATACTCTCTGACTCCCCTTTGTCATGGGAATAATTTATTACCTTCCTTGCTATTATGGGAATAACCTCTGTGATTTCCTCCATGGTCCCATTCTTAATTTAATGTATTTCTTAATTTAATGTATAAGGGAAAATCCCCATTACTATAATTTTATTTTAATTATTTTTCCTTATAATAATAGTTAATGTATTTTATAAATACTTAAGATATCGTTTCTTTTCAACCGAGGAATCATCTTTTCCATGACTTATTTTCTCTTAGGATGACACCTAAGTCGTCGAAGGAAATTTTCATATTTTCTTGTATTAAATTATGTATGTTGAGTATAAGTCCCTCTTCCTCTCTCTCTCTCTCTCTCTCTCTCTCTCTATTTTAGTCTAGATATATGGTATTTATCAAACGAAATATGCTAGCGGTGCTATCTCTCTTTAAGGTGACTATGACCTATAGTCCCTTGGAAATTGGCTCTTTCAACTTTAACTCCTTAAGTCTTCTATGTCAACACTAAGAAGAGTGATTGCAACTTCCTCTATTTTGACTTAATCATATTAGGATCAAGTACTAGGTATGGTGTCTCAGTCGGAATACGTTTTAGCAAAGCCGGTATCCTGGTAGGTGTACATATTATCTCTAGTACCGCCGATACGTAGGACCACCATATCCCTTATGGATCTTTTAATTGTTTTTTTATTATCTCTTGTGGTTAATTTATGTCATTGTCTTTATGCCTCCTAAGTTTTTAACTTATATAGGTTGCAAGGTTTGTTTCCGATGGGGCCTTGGCCTTGAGCTCCTCACTAGGAGACAAGTACAATAACATTTGAAATTACAAAATATCTAGGGTATGTGAGAGGAATGTTACAAGAAGGAAAGAATATTGTGGAAAGGTTCTTGGGGAATGGAAATTATGGAAAGGCAATTGCAAAAATATTGATTTGCAGAAAGATTGTTATTGTGGAGGGATATTTGTGGAAGGTTAATTTTATTTGTTGTTTAACAGAGACCCGCAAACCATAGTCTGTATTTGTGGAAGGGTCCTTACTGAATGATCATCGTGGAATGATTGTGGAAGAAGGGTCATTGGGGGAAGAACATTAACTTAGCAAATCGGGATTAAAACAATTAAATCAATAGAAGCCTAATTTTCAGAAATGCATTTTGATATTGGGAAAGGTTGAAGGATCAAGTAAATGCCAAGAATATGCAATAAACTCTCAATGGTTAAGAATTCCATGTTACAAATAGGGATTTAAATAATGTGTCTTTAGATATATGTTATCTAAATAAATTTTTTATTTATTTATGGATTTTTGAGGTGTGTTACATGACTCTTATTTTTATAGCTAGCAATATCTTTAGTATAACACTCCATGACTCCCAAGATATAATTTGATCTTTAGTTTGTAAAATTTTTCAATATAACCATGGAGTGAGCTTATCGAGCCGATTTTCAGAGATAATAAATGATTTGTGAACCCTTGTTTACAATCTCTATACGTATAAATGAATATGTGTATTTAGAAAAAATAAAGGAACAATATCTATGGAACTAGATCCATTCAATATAAGGATCTTTTATCTAGATAAACACTTTAAGGAAGATTTTTTTTGTGGTGCAGTGGTCAAGGAAGGCCAAATCCTAAGAGAACTGAAGCATTCAATAACTAGATATAGAAACAATATGATAACTTCTATGTCTAGTATTTCCAATAGAAGTATCATAATACACAACAATTCAATTAAGTTACAATGAAACCAACTAGTCAATGTCTTTATGCTTAAAGACCCTCTTTATGCTTAAAGATCCCAAGTCTATTAAAAACCAACTAACTAGATTATTCAAAGAGACATGAACATAACCTTGATACCCTTGTCTGAATTTTACATTTTTCAAATTTGTTAATGTTCATAGTCACAACAATTTTCTAAAACAACATAGGTGTAAATCTTCATCACTCAATTTCCCTTCTTATTTTGAAAATGCATAACTATTCAAACGGCAAAGAAAAAATACAACATATGAAAAATCGTAACAATTTAAATGACAAAGATACAATATGTATCCAAATCCCTGATGTATTAAGCCAAGTTTAATACATACTTTTATGCCATATATAATAAACTTTTAAATCATTCATATACAACTTTAATTTCAGTGAGTATCATCCAATGAAATCAATATAGATTACTTTTCATCGAGTTTCATCCAATGATCTCAATAATTTGTGACCCTCTTATCACACAATTCAAACCAATCATAGCGTTAAATTCTCTCATGATATTTAATGTATCATAACAAAAACGCCAAAATTAAGGTATACATCTACCCAAATTGCATCTTAAAAATGAATCACTTAATACTAGTCACAAATCACATAAAAGTCATTATCTATAACATCACACCTTAGCATATAGTCAATTAACCTATCCATATAGAGTGGCTTGATCCGATTACTTTGATTGTATAAGTTTAGTCATAAAAGGGGCATTACACTTACTTTGGGATATACATTTTCTAGTTCTACTTTTTCCTACATCATTTGTACATGTGAATGTCATTTCAAAATAGTTTAAAATTACTATGGTTTTCGAATCAATCCATGCCTTTTGAAACATCATATGACAATAAAGGAAATATGTTTAATTTATCCTTAGTTATGTCAATAGGCATTTAGATATTATTTCAGATTTTGGACTTTCTTGAGTGGATCAACACGATTAATCAAAGTGTAAAAGGTCTAAAACAAGGATTCATTTGATGGTCATCGTATCTTTTTATGATTAAATGCATCTTGATTAAAGGTTAAAGAAAATAGTTAGAATTTTTTTTTGTTTTTTCAGATTAGTTTTTTTTGTTTATTAAATAGCATTTGTTTTGTGCTTATGTTAACTTTAACAATCTAGTATGAATAATGGATAAAAAAATATATATTTTAGCCTTTCTTTAATAGCCAATTGCCTTCACAAAAGTAAGTGACATTTTGTGCCTATGGGCATGACCATTCAGCTCTAGTGAACACCTTTGCATAAAACATCTTACTTTTCATTTTGTTCCTTAGAAAAATATGATTAAAAAATGGTTAGCCTAACCCTAAAACAAATTTCATGCCATCATGTATTGACTAATCAAAATATTTTCAAAAAATAAAAAATGTATATGTGAGAGGAAATTCTTTATTATATAATTTGGGAGTCTATGTAATGTTTTAATAACTCCCTAAGATACCCAAAATATAACTAAAAAATCCATATACTTAGAAAGATATAGAATTAATGTCATTGTCTTCCTATTTTACACTTACGATACTCTTTTCATTTGATATTATAACTCTCTACTGATAACTCGATTCTAGCCCAATTTGCTACTATGGTGATGTGATCAAATGCTTAATAATACATGTTCTCTAACCATGTCTCTCGTCGGTTGAAGGTGAGAAGGGGGTGCATTAATGCGTGACAATCCCCAAGGAATTTTTGGTTGAGTAGGTAATGCTATTTTTATACTTCTATGTAATCATATTTAGAAGGATAGGATTAGTTGTTAATTAATTATAATTTGTTTTATGGATAGAATTAGTTTTGATGTTATAATGGAAATTTGTCACTCATATCCTCAAATCATGCAAGAGGTTATTCAAGGATAGGTTAGTTGTAGATTTAGTTTCTTAGAAATTTGGATCATGCCTATTCAGATCTCACAGTTTGATAGAATTCTATATTAAAGTGTCCAATGTAATAATCACGTAGATATATGAGTGGGTGTGTATGAGAGTGTGTGTGGTAGTGGTTAATGATTAATGAAATAAAGAAGAAAGTAATAGCCTTTGCGTAAATATTTGTAAATTCTTTGTCCTCTTTTCAATAACAAGAAGCATGTTGAAATTCTATGTGTCTATGAATCTTCAGTGTTCATAGAAATGTTTAGAGAATTCATGAAGACAGAGATGTGTTCATGTGAATGCAATGGTAAATAGATTGATTGTTTCATAGATCAACGGACAAGGAATAAGCAGCAAGATATCAACGATCAAGAATGGGTTCCATAATGAAAATATGAAAGCTTGTTAAAGCTGGAAAAAGTTAATTGTAGAAGAAAAAATGCACTAGATGAATGGTGAAAGCAGTTCAAGAAAAAATAAAAAATTTGACCAGCAATCCACAATCCATAATTGCATAAAGATAATGTGCGGAAACATAGCTACTCAAACAAAATTGTTGAAAAATATTTGTCGAAATCAGAATTATTGAAATAAGCTTGCCGAAGAAAACTTTAATGAGCGATTTCTAGTGATTTGGATGAACAAGACCAGCTAGCTCTTAGTTGGCATGAGATTTTCTTTATCCTATAACTTAAATAACCAAGTCGTATGCATTCCCTAGGCTTGATTTCCCTCCCTGTCATACTACAACATGGACTCATCATACCGTCGGCTTGATTTCCATCCCCATCATATTACAACATGGACTCATTATACACTAACTCACTTAATTTCGATGTGTAACTCTTCCTAACCGGTGTGATTTTTTTCACATTGTTGGGTTTTTGTGTTGTGGATGGAATATTAATCTACTTTACTCATGGTTCTCACTTTGTATTGGCTATAGGTCACCCACATAGGTCATTCCCCATTGATGTTAGGGTTTGGATGTTGTACATGCCCTTACTGCAATTTCTGCAATCCTTCTACATAAATTCCTTGGCACTGTTGCATTAGTATTTGTTAAATGTGTGGGTTATTCCTTATGATGAGTGTTTTTTATTCATGCTTATGCTTTCTATGCCTTTGTGAGGAACCCATAAAGTTCGATCCGGATTCCACTTGACATCTGATTCAAGGATCATGGCATATTAATGCTTCCAGTATTATTGGATGTTGTTTGTGTTATGGCCAACTGATAAAACCTAGTAACCTATGACTTCCTTTTAAGCTACTTAGTTTATTTTATCTAGTTAGAAGTTCTCTTTGCTTAGGTAACTCTATTATTAAATTGTAGGGATACTAAACCTCTGCGTAACTTTTTGACAAAAAAAGATTTAGCTTGAACATGGCTTGATGGTCCCGCCAATGGAAAGTATGAAAAGTAAGTTAAGTGCCTATGGTATTTGGATGGTTTCAACCATCCTAAAGAGAACGTTGTATGCGATACATGTTCTTTCCTATTGCTTCACGTAATTCCTGGGCGCAACAATGGTTGGTAGTTACCTTGGTAACTCATCCTTGATGCCTTTCTCCGACCATTGGATTGTTATGCTTATTGGTCGTTGCAAGGCCCAAACACCTTGTAAACATATTGTTAAGTTAACTTTGTACTACATCATTGGTTTTACACCTCTTCTATGTTCTTTCTGTAATTATATATATTATTTCATTTTCTTGAATATGTCGTGATTGTTTGAATGAATTTTGGTAACATATATTTGCTTGTTTTGGATATGCTCTACATTGTCTAATAAAATTTATTGGGTCTACTATGCATTGTCTTAGAAAAACTATTAACTTTGAGGTCAAAACCCTAAAATTTACCTGTAATTGATTCGATAATTCCTTTTGTTATTTAGACTGGACTTTAGTTATTCAAAAATTTTCATTTTGGACTCTTTTCCTAGACTGTTGGCAACTATATCTGTAAATGCAACTTTATTTTTGTTCTTAACTCGATCTAGAGAAAAACAAGGTTCAAAACATGGATTGTTTGTAAATGTTTTACTCTCGTTGTTTCCTAAGCAATATTTGCTCAGTTATTTTCTGAGTGTATTCCCGTTAGTTCAATAATATCCATGACCCCTATCCCATTAGTTTAATTGTATCCCACATTTTGACTCGATTCTATGCCAAAGTATGTTATAATTTGAGTTATTCTAGGTTTTAGAATCTATGCATAATTAGGTGTGAGATGTTATCTGTAATGTATTGGGTTGAATGTTTTGTTGTAGAATAATTAATAATGATTTTAGCATTTGATTTTATATAAGAGTTAATGGATATCTATGGAAAATCTTGTTGATATTAATTTCCATAGTTATTAGGAGGTGGTAACTAAAAAATTGTCAATTTATATGTTTAAATCAATTTACATTTTAATTATAAATTCTGAGTATACCATGTCATGAAATGCAAACACATTTTTTTGAAGAATTAGATCATTTCAGGTGTGATTTACCAAAGATGCTCATGGAAAATAAATGGTGATAAATAAATTTAAATATGGAAATAAGTTTCTTTGAAACAAAAAGAAACAAACAAAATCCATCATTAAATTATCCCTTACTATTTCTACACGTGTTCTAAATAAGGTTTTAGTTAAGTGTTTAATTCTTAACATATGAACATTTCAAAAACAACAATCATTTTTGGTACATAAATCATAATTCGGTGAAAGAATATAAATCATAATCAAATGTAAAATTGGAACAACACACTTTATTTAAAATTAAAATAAACCGAGATCAATTTGAGCAATAACCATGTGCTCAAACACCATCATGCCACTAGGATAATGTTGTCCCCATGTTATCTATTCACATATGTTAGATCTCTCATTTTTCCATGAATCACTCCTTTAATAAAAGGAAGGAACACTTAGAAAAAAATACAATAGTAATATATTTTGAGTGAGACAAATTGTCACGAGAAGAAGGTATCAAACTAAACTATAACTTTATAGAACATAAATGAAATCATTCTTTTTATAGAGATAAAGAGTAACAATCTATAAGTATAGAAATTTTGAGAAGTTTTATTTGCTCAATTATAAGTTGGACATCTACTCTCACATTCCTCTCCTTGTAATGTAGAAGGCACTATTATTTATACATCAATTTATTTTGAAACTAGAATAACAAATAATAAATGTATATCCACACATATTTCATGTGATTCAACAACTTGCTAAAAATTATTTAATAGAAATTAACTCATCATATCTCCAAGATCTTTGCCAACTAATATTTCCCAAATTTCGATGATTCTTCTTCATCTATATATTTGAATTATTATCCCAAATTTAAATTAAATTCTCCATGGTTGAATGAGGAAATTTTAATTAGATCCACAAATTTTATAGTTATAGGTATTTCATGTTCCCTTAATAACTAGTTCAATTTCTATAATCACCCCAAACTAATCAAACTTTCAAATATAAGTGAAAACATCTTATTTTACTAATATTTAATCATAAATTCATTAAAAATACTAAACTAATTGAATTGAACAATATTGAGTCTAATCCCAAATATAAATAACAAAATGGAGTAAAACTAGGGAGATTAGTGATAAAGGATATTAAATGATGGTAGAAGGATGTGAAAATATGGTGCACTTTTATATGTCTTATCCCACAAGAAAATATGCTCTAGTGATTATTCATAACCATAGACACTTCTTGCAAGATACTTCTTCCAACAATCCCACCAAACAAAAGGAAGACCTTTCCCTTGACTAATCCATAGTTCCCTTACGCAATCCAATCATTACAATGCTTTCCAAATGTGTTCAGTAAGATTCAAACATGGTGTATGTTATTGGAGAAGTTCTTGTATTGTTGATCCATGGATCACAAGGTCTATGAGTAGCGAAACATAATGGTTAAAAGTTCATTTCTTTACCAACCTCTATGCTCACTTACAAACATCACATTTCCATCAAATGCACAATTCTCTTTCCAAATTTAAATTTCTAGGTAATGCACACTGTGACAATGGTAACTAACAATAAGGAAAAAAGACTCTATGTAGTGTGAACCCCATGAGAATAATAAATATTAGTGGTTGAACCCAAAGGATATGAGAGAATCATGAAGATACAACTAAAATAAATTATGACCCTAGAAGAAAGAACTTCTCGCAATTAACATCATTATCTTAGAATTACATTAACCATATGTTCCCTTCACCTCAATGCCACAAAATTCAAATATTGTATTTCCTACTAATCCAAGAATGATACCTCTACTACCACCCTACAATAATATCCATATCATTCTCAAATACTTAATGGTTTTCATGTCTAACAATCTCCTCCTCTTCATTAATAAAATCATTCTTAATGTTGAATGTTTTCCTTATTTCTTAAAGTGTCTTCACGTTCAACATATTTGACACAATCTAGCATGTCACATCTAAAAGATTTTTTATGTAGAGAAAATTTGCAGCCTTCACAAACCAAAAAGCTTAATAAGCTAAATTTCTTATAAATATACAAAAAAAACTATAAATTGGATATTAAAACACATATGCATAAAATTACTAATCAAAGCCATAAAAAGTATTATAGAATAGAAGATCACCTACAAACAATTAATCCTATTATCCTCTCACTTGAAATAAGAGCACTCAATTTATTATTCATGTAAGTAGAATAATTCAAGAATATTCAAATTCAAGGAAATAAATCCTCCAAAAAAGACTTCAAATGTTGAAATAACAAAATTAATTTTAGAAATAATTTACATTATATGTCCTCCATACTAAGCTATAGAGGATCTCACACATCTCCATGCAATTAGAAAGGAATGTACCCAAGGGTTCCATTATTTTTATGACACACTTCATAAATGAAAACACATCAAAGACATGGAGGCTAGGAGTACCTAGGTAAATATTAGTAACCCAATAGCCCATAATAAGAAAAAATAAAATAGTTTTCTTACTTTTAGGTTCTTAATGGTAGGTTTCTCAAATACACAAATAAAAATAAAGTGTTGGTTCACTATTCAAGTATAAATATTTTACAAACTATGACTCAAACTCTAAGATAATTTCTTAGAATAGTCAAACCTTCTCTAAAGTTTATACAACCAAAAGACTACGATATTCTAAATTTAGAATACTTAATATTTTTGTTTCCATATTGGAGGTCAAGTACACCTTGAGAAATTCATATCATTTTTCAAAACCTCATGATTACATCAGAATAATAATCTTGAAACTTATTTTGGAAATTAAATTAAGATATAAACAATAAAAAATAACTAGTTCTTAAAAAAATCTAAAAACAAGAAAAACCATTTAATTCATGCTTCATAAAAGACATCCATAAAACAATCCCTCTGTTTTTATACAATATGCAAATTAAAAAAAGAATGAAATGTGAATACATAAAAAAAGCTAAATACAAAAAAATCATTTTACCTACTCCTATATTTAAATGGACCTTAAGTCACCATTAAAAATAATGGAAACACTACAATTCTTTTAAGAAAAAATATCTACATTATTTAGAAGAAAATCATTTTATCAATATGATCATCACAAAAATGTTCTAAGAAACCATATAATTTGAAAAATAAATAAATTAACCTTCAAATAGAAAAAGTCAAATCAGTCAAAACAACAATATAATTGGAAAAATAAATAAATTAACCTTCAAATACAAAAAATCATATCAGTCAAAACATACTCCATGCTAGGAATCAAACATATAACCTACCTATGACAAGTAAGTAATTGTTGCACTATTCTACATGCACTAGTGATTACACTCCAATAGCTAGTGATTACAAAATATGTTGTGATCAATTACACTCTAAATTACCCTACTCAAACGAAATTGCTAAAACTACTGACAAGGTGGGATGATGGTAAGATCCCTTTACTCTGCCTTAATATGACTTTGAAAGAAGATAGGTCATGTACCTTTTGTTAGAGACAACAACACTTTCTACATCATACAAATGGATCACAAAAATTCAAAATATGAAGGAAATATAAAAAATTATAAAAAGTCTACAATTTTAATATCATAAAAACCTCCATAAAAAAACCATTGAACAATATCTAAAAGAGTAAGCTTCGAACTTTAGAAATCATCTCCAAGAAGAAAATAATAATCTATCATAAATCAACTAAAATAAACCACAAATGAGAGAAATACTATTCTTTTTTAAAAGAACCTATGGCTCCCAAAAGTATTCATCTAAACCTCTTGATTTTTTTACTCACATAAATACTAATTTGAAAAAAAAAACCTATGGCTTCCCAAAAGTACTCAGCTAAATTTCTTAATCTTTTAAAGCTTAGAAATACTTCGAAAGAACACACTTCACAATACTTTTAATTAAGTTATAGTTAAGTACTCATCTAAACCCTTTAATTTTAATGAGTAAGAATACCTGAAGAGGCCACACTTAACTAAATGAATTGCAAGAAAGTGGAAATTTAATAAGACTAATTGTGTGTCCCTAAATTCACAAAAAAAACCATTCCAACTGCAAACTGGTTCAAAAAAACCCTTAAAACATGTGCACAAGGGCAAATTAAGGCATGAGAAGGAGAAAGACGAAGCCGTAATTAAATGAGGTTTCTGGGAAAATACCAAACCACTAAATCACTAATTTAATTGAGTTTCTTGAGAATATCAAATAATCGAATACCTAATTATACCAAAACCTTAATTAAATCGTGTTTTCTGAAATAATACCTAAGGATCAAATTCCCAGTAAGGTCGAACAAAGGTCAGGTTTCTGAAAAAATACCTACTTAAAGAGGAACCATTATAAAATAGAATAATGAAACAATACGTAACAAGGCTTGCGGAAATAAGCTTGCCAATTAAAATTTTAATGAGCGATTGCTAGTGATTTGGATAAACAAGGCCAGCTAGCTCATAGTTGGCATCATATTGTCTTTATCCTCTAACTTAAATATTTGAATGTTATGCATTCCTTGATTTGGCTTGACTTCCCTCCCTATATTTCCACATTGATGCTCTCCTTCAAATGTAATTGAAAACTCTTATTAGCTATTACCTAGACTCATCGTACTACAACATGGACTCATCATGCAATGAATCATTTAATGTCGATGTAACTCTTCCTAAGCATTGTGAGCTTTTTCACATGGTTGGGGTTTCGTGTTGTTGATGGACTAATACTCTCATTTACTCTTGGCTCTCAGTTTGTCTTGGCTCTAGGTCATCCACAAAGGTCGTTCGCCATTGACGTTACGGTTTGGATGCTCCACATGCCCTTACTACAGTGTCTGGAATCCTTCTACCATACCTTCCTCCACACTGTTGCATTATTATTTGCTAAAGGATGGTTGTTTTTTATTCATGCTTATGCTTTCTACCTATCTAATGCTCAGTCCTCTCTGTCTTTGTGAGGGATCCATCAAGTTGGATCGGTCTTTTCCTGGACATCTGATTCAAGGATGATGGCACTTAACCCTTTTACAATAAAATATGTACCTTAACCATGGCTCGACGATCCCGCCAATGATAAGTAATTAAAGTTCCCATGGTATTTGGATGGTTTTAACCATCCTGAAGAGAACGCTTTATGCGATACATGTTCTTTCCAATTGCTTCATGTAAATCCTAGGTGCAACAATAGTTGGTGGTTACCTTGGTAACTGATCCTTTATGCGTTTGTCTGTCCATTGGGTTGTAATGCTTATAGTTGGGCATATTTCATGAGCATAGGTCATTGCAATGCCCAAGCACTTTGTAAAAATATTATTAAGTTAAGTTTGTAGAACGTCGTTGGTTTTACACCTCTTCTTTTGTTAAGTTAACTTTGTTATTTCATTTGCTTGAATGTGCCGCGATTGTTTGAATGAATTTTGGTAACATCTCTTTACTTGTTTTGGATATGTTGTACATTGTACTCTAAGAAAATGTATTGGGTATACTATGCATGGTCTGAGAAAGAGTATTAACATCGAGCTCAAAACCCTAAAACTTTAAGGGTAATTGATTCGATAATTTCCTTCCTATTTAGAATGGACTTTAATAATTCGGTAATTGATTCAAACGTTTGCATTTTGGAGTCTTTTCCTCGACCCTTGGAAACTATCTTTGTAAACGAAACTTTATTTTTGTTCAAAGCTTCGATTGTTCCCATTAGTTCAATAATCTCCCTCAACCCTAACCAATCTGTGATATTGCTATGGTTGAAAGGTTAGATTCATGCACTATATTATTCACTATCCTCTGTTGCATCTTCATTTCATTACTTCGATATTTGTAAGTGAAACGATTTAGAGTTTGATTCTATGTTGCAAAAGTTTGCGAAACCCTCGAATGTAGTGAAAGTGGGTAAGAGTATGACATACATACACACCCTTTCCTCAAATTTCTGGCAAGTGGGAAAAGTCAATAATATATATTAAAAAATATAAAAAATAATTAGAAAAACCTCATAAGAGATAAAACAAAGATAAAAAAATAGACATTAAGACAAATTGATGACTTTACTTATCCCTTTTATTAGGGTTGTAAATCAAGATTACCATCCACCTCATTGATTATATAAAGTAGACTCTTTCTAAAGTGGGGACTTTTAGAAGTTATACTCCCTATATTTGTGGCTGTATGTATAGACTAAGTTTTTAGCTTTGTGACAACTATGATTAAAATGTATTAGAATATCATATGTTTACAAAACATTCTAGGCCAAGGTATTTGCAAAGGTATATAACTATTCAAATTTAAATTATTATAAAATAAAATCAAGATATTTTTTATTTAAATGTAATGTATGAATTTAGTTTTAAAGTAAGATTTCAAACCATTTCCAATTAGTTAAAATTTTATTTTTTATTCATAAAGTGAATAGTAAAATAAATAATTTTCTTTTATTTTATTTAATAATATATAAAAAGTCAAAATAGATTTACATTTATTATTGATTAGAGATGAGTGAATACTCTAGCACTAGCATTAAATATAGATCTAATGCACCAACTACAAGGTAGCACGAAAAATAATTTTATTGCAACTTAGTTTTCTAGAGAAATCTTTTTTAGTCAACCATATGTATGTATGGTCGCAAGGAACAGGAATTTTGTTAACAACCAACATGGCGATCATGAATGCGTGGAAGTTCCAAATGAAGGAAACCCACAAAAAAAGTCCCCAAGTTCTTGATTTTAAAGGGTAAAAGTTCCAACCATCTGGAACAGTTCCCATTGGATTGGGAAAGTTCCCTACAAGTTCCAGAGTTCCCTGAGACGTCTTCGGAAACGAGTTTCCTAAAATCTAGTAGCGATTCGCGTTCTACATAGGTTTGATTATAATGTTTTCTTAAGTACTTTTTTAACTCTATCCCGTATTTTGACTCAATTCTAATTTTAGTTATTCTAAGTTTCATAATCTGTGCATAATTAGATGTCAAATGTTATCTGTAATGTGTTCGGTTGAATGTTTTCATGTAGAATAATTACAAATTATTTTAGCATTTGATTTTATATAAGAGTTAATGGATATTTGTGGAAAAACATGTTGATAGTAATTTCCATAGTTATCATGAGGTGCTAACTAAAAAATGTCAATTTATATGCTTAAATCCATTTACATTTTAATTATAAATTCTGAGTACACCATCTTGTGAAATGCAAACATAATTTTTTAAGAATTAGATCATTTTAGGTGTAATTTACCTAAGATTCTCATGGAAAGTAAATGTTGATAAATGAATTGAAATATGGAAATCAATTTCTTTGAAACAAAAAGAAACAAACAAAATCCATCATTAAATTATCCCTTACTATTTCCACAAGTGTTCTAAAGAAGGTCCTAGTTAAGTGTTTAATTCTTAAGATATGAATATTTCAAAAACCATGCCCATTTTTGGTACATAAATCATAATCCAATGTAAAATTGGAACAACACACTTTATTCATTAAAAGAAAACTTATCAATTTAACCAATATTGATGTACTCAAACACCATCATGCAACTAGGACCATGTTGTCCCTGGGTTATCTCTTCACATATGTTCACATATGTTAGATCTCTATTTTTTCCATAAATTTCTCCTTTAATAAAAGGAAAGAACACTTACAAAATATAAATAATTACATGAAACCAAATAAAAGATCACAGTAATTATCCCAAGAGATACCAAACTAAACTACAACATTATAAAATCTAAATGAAATCATGCTATTTATAGAGAAAAAGAGTGACAATCTTTAAGAAGAGAAATATTGAGAAATTTATTTACTCACTTATAAGTTCGACATTTACTCTCGCATTCCTCTCCTTGTAATGGAGAAGGAACTATTATTTATACATCAATTTATTTTGAACTAGAATAACAAATAATAAATGTATATCGACAAATCTTTCATGTGATTCAACAACTTGCTAAAAACTATGATTCTTCTTCATCTATATATTTGAATGATTATTCCAAATTTAAATCAAATTTTCCATGGTTGAATGAGGAAATTTAAATTTGACCCACAAATTTTATAGTTATAGGTATTTGATGTTCACTTAATAACTAGTTTAATTTATGTAATCACTCTGAAACTAATGAAACTTTCAAATATAAGTGAAAACATATTATTTTGCTAATATTTAATCATAAATTCACTAAAAATACTAAATTAATTGAATTCGGAAATATTGAGCCTAATCCCACATATAAATATTAAAATGGAGTAAAACCACAAAAATGATGACGATTAAAGATAAAGGATATTAAATGATGGTAGAAGGATGTGAAAATATGGAAAATTTATCTGTCTAATCCCACAACAAAATATGCTCTTAGTGATTATCCATAACCATAGATAGTTCTTGCAAGACTCTTCTTCCAACCATCCCACCAAACAAAAGGAAGGACTTTCCGTTCGCTAATACACAATTCGCTTAAGTAATCTAATCCTTACAATGCTTTCCGAATGTGTACAGTAAGATTCAAACATGGTGTATGTTGTTGGAGAACCTCTTGTATGGTTCACTGATGGATCACAAGGTCTATGAGTAGAAAAAAATAATGGTTAAAAGTTTATTCCTTTACCAACCTCTATGCTCCCTTACAAACATCACATTTCCATCAAATACACAATTCACTTTCCAAATTCAAATTTCTAGGTAATGCACATTATGATAATGGTAATTAACAACAACAACAAAAAAATCTCTATGTAGCTTGAATCCCCATGAGAATGATAAAGATGAGTGGTTGAACCCAGAGGATATGAGAGAATCATCAAAATACAACTAACATAAATTATGACCATAGAAGAAAGAACTTCTAGCAATTAACATCATTGTCATAGAATTACATTCACCACATGCTCCCTTCATATTAAATTTCATCAAAGTGCAAGCCACCCATAGTTAAAAGTGAAAATGAAAACAAATATATGTAAATAAAGCATGACAGAGCCAAAATAAAATAGTATAGTATAATAAAAATGAAAGAAAGTTCCATAACTCCATCACTTAAATAAAATTGTACATCAATGAACAAAATACTATCACCCCGGTTATCTCAATGCCACAAAATTCAAACATTTTATTTCCCACTAATCCAAGAATCATACCTTGTACTACCACCCTACAGTAATATCCATATCATTCTAAAAATCCTCAATTGTTTTCATGTATAACATCCTTCTCATCATTAATAAAATCATTCTTGATGTTGAAATTTTTCCTTATTTCTTCATGTTGGGCATTAAGCCCACATACATTATAAATATGTAACTACAGAAAACAAGAAAGTATAACAAATTTACACAGAACATCCAATCACACAAGAAACACAAAAGTTACGTGGTGCACCCATTGAATGTGGGATACATCCACGAGACAAGGGCATGCAGTCTTTATTCGTCATCAACAATAGTTTACAAACTATCCTAGAGAGGGCTTAAAGCCCCAGCTCAATATAAACCTCAATGGGCCATATATTTAAGCAAACCTTCAGTTACACATAACTGATTATACCATTGGTAAAACCACCTTGACCTAAATCATCTATTGATTGCCATATCCCCACAATATCCACCTTGACAACAATTTAGTTGATGCCCTACCCTTGTCCATTTGTGCTTCTAAATACCAAAGCACCCATTTTACTGCTTCACGTGGATTTGTCATGTATCCACTGACAACACCAACCACATGTGAAAATATCTCATCGCACATCACAGCAACGTACCATACACGAGACATATAACCCTTTTCTTCATTATGTGTACATCAACTTGAATAAAAATCAATGTGTCTCTTGTTCATTTATGCTCAATATTGTTTTGTAGCTCCCTGATTCTCCATCTTGAATGTCCAAGTGAACCAACCTGTTTATCATATCCATGCTTGGTCCTAATTCAAGCATAATGCCAACAAACCAAAACACAAGATAGTGAATACCTTAAACTCAATGGTTAAACCCACTTCATGTAAAACATGGTTTGCCATGAAGGAATAAAAAAACATCTTGTACCACATGCTCGAGAGATTGCTTTAGGCCATACAATGATTACTTTGAGCTTGCAAACAAATCTTCCTATGCAATCTGGAGCACCTTCTATGCTCCACCTCGAATTTTGCATCCAAAGACCTTATCCAAATCCAGCGAAGAGAATGAGATGGGCCTTTACCGCTCACCTTTAGGTCTCTTTACAATGGAGTTAACCAATCCTTTAAAATAGGATTCATTACATGTAATTTCATGGACAAAAAACATACTATGGGAAAACAATTCAATCCACCAAACAACCAACTCATGCCCTACCCCTAAATATACATCTAGTTTCATAGGTAACTAAACAACCTAGGGTATGCATTCCATTCGAGGTCTTACAATCACATGCCCAATTACATATAAAAAACTAAATTTTTACAACTCCAAAAAATAATAATAATTTTTCTACCATTACATTTTTTTTACTCCGCCCTTACAAATGCCACGAACACTCTCTTCCAAAATATTCCAAATTCTTTACAAAATATTAGTAAACCATCACGCACGGGTTCAAGCGTCCATTACTCCACTCAGACCTCTCCATGCAGGTGCTCATCACTTTCGCATAGGTGCTATGCCTTCTTTGTGCATGAACTTCATTCAACACAAAGAAGTGCTCGAAGTCAACTACAGCATACAACCACCACGCCCACTTCCTTCTCGTCTATGCAGACTCGAATATGAACCATTGCTTCACGTGGGCCTCTACACAGACTCAGATACGAACCTTTTCTTCACGCGGGTTCGGTCTATCCTTTGCAACGACTCGCTATGATCTTCTTCATGGTTGGCTCTGATGGACTGCGAACTCTTAACACTATATATCTAGGTGAGCTCTGTCCTCTCCGCCATTTTTATTCCAAAAGAAAATGTTCTCCAAAGTCTGTTGCTCTTCAAACTGCAAACAAAGCATCAAATAAAAAATTTGAGAGTCCAAACACCATACTCCTCCAATGACGACTTCTAGTGGGATTTTTTCTCCATGCTAGTTGATAGCAATTCTCTTCTCAGCAGCTCTCTACATGTGTAGAACCAATCTACGTTCTATTCTCTTTCACACAGTTGTCATTACTCCACACAACCCATGGTGAGGCATGTTCCTTCACAACTAGTTTGCAGACAGAACTAGTTCATAGTTTACATTCTTTAGAAATGATTCCAGGTGCTATCACCTCCACACTCAGTAGTCAACGACTTCTAGGAAAATATTCACACTCAGCACAAGGTCTCTTTCAGCACTCTGGCTCTGATACCACTTGTTGGGCACCAAGGACACATACATTATAAATATGTAATTAGAAAAAACAAGAAAGTATAACAGATTTACATAGAACATCCAATCACACAAGAAACATAGAAGTTAAGTGGTTCACCCACTGAATGTGGTCTACATCTACGGGACAAGGGAATGCAGTCTTTATTCATCATCAACAATATTTTACAAACTATCCCAAAGAGGGCTTAATGCCACAGATCAATATCAGCCTCAATGGGCCACACATTTAAGCAACCCTTCAGTTACAGATAACTGATTATATCGTTGGTGAAACCACCTTGACCTAAACCATCAATTGGTTGTCATATCCAAACACTTTTGGTGTCTTCCTGGTCAACATATTTGACATAGTCTCGCATGTCATATCTAAAAGAATTTTTATGTCGAGAAAATTTGCAGCCTACACACACCAAATGTAACATACCCATTTAGTAGATCTAAAATCTTGAAAAGAAATGGAGTAAATTTTTCTTTGCATATAACCAAAAGGACAACCATGTTAAACTCCTGAGAGTTTATAGTCACATAATAGCATTTTAACCATTCAACACCATGGATATAAATTCTTTCTTGAAATCGAAACCCATTTTAATTGCTTCCTTTATGTTTTTACCAACAATTAAAAGGACAAGTCAGTTATAAGTAACAACTCTATTAAGATGTGCGTTAAGGATAAAATGGACAATCCACATTTTACTTTCAGAACTGATACATTACTTAGTTATGACTCATTCTATTGATTCATACCATATAGTAAAACACTTTAAGAGACTATTTATTAATTCCATAAGGTCATGGCTATTCGTTTGTGCATTCAAATCTTATTTGCATTCATGTAGTTATACATCAAGAAATCCGCTTGTTCATTAAGCAAGTAGTAATTGTTTTCTCACTTAAATAGAAACATTATATGTATCTCAATATCAAGCAAAACTCAATCTCACATAAAACACAATATCAGGTAAAACAGAGATGAAATACATAACATACACATATAAAAGAAAATACGCCAAATATACATGGTTCACCCAATCCATGGGTTACATCCACCAAAGGGTCACATCTTGTGACATTATTTCATTAAAAGGATTACAATCCGCAACATAAATGTTGCCATACTTTTTTTGTTTCTCTTGTATACTTTCTCATAGAGAGTATCTCTAAACTATGTAGGTCAATACAACTAGGGGTTCTTGTTAAATGATTCATTGAATACGAATGGATTGATCACCAATTCTTTATGTCACATAACAAATAAATACTGTTGTTAACCACGTGAAGTCTTAAGATTGAACACTTCCCTTTACTTATTCCTTCTTTTATTGTCACGCAAGCTCTAACCTATTTGGGGGCTGGGCTGTGCCGTTGCTGGTCAATACATAATCTATAACACAAGTCAAACAAACCTAGTGTGTGTTCTTAAAACACACTAAGAATCTACCCTACATACATTAAACTATATCCTTTTCAATAAAATATACTCCCTTTTTGAACCATAGAGTAGTATCTTTACTCTTCCCTATTAAAAATGCCTTCCACCAGGTTGATTGTGTATCTCCTTATCATACCCTTAATTTACATCAAAGTTGGGATGATGTAAGTATGGATATCTATACTTATTTCATGTAAAAGTAAAAGATACACACTTAAGTTCCTATCAAATTAATATATGTATAGGTTAATTGGAGGCTATGCACTCTAGCTAGTAACTATATATATAAGCTCAGAGTTTTTTTGAAGACTAAGGAAAAAGCATCAAAATTGTAGCATAATAATTAAATCATATTTCACATAAACGATTCCTTCTTAAATCATAAAATCACATAATTCATATCATATCATTACTTAATTGATATCCCACATAATACTTAAATCATATCATTACTTGACATAGATTTACTTGACCGCTCTTTCTTATCCCATTAATCATCATTAATGGAATACCAATCATCAATAGGTATGTCGCGAATATGCATCGTTTAGACTGCTCCTGTAATTTTGATGAGTTTTTCAGTGAATACTTCCCCAAAAAACTTTTATTCCCTACCAAACATATAAGTATTTTGGCTATTACCAGGTCATCTCGAAGCGGAAGAGTATGGTAATCGGTTCACTAAGCCTATGCACATATGTACATTTTTCCCACTAAGCAACAACTGTGGCTAAACTAGTTTGTAAAATTAAACTTAAGTTATAAATCCTAGATATGAGGATTGTGCCAACACACAGATATAATTATCATACCTCTCATATCTGGTTGTAAAAGTAAAACGCTAATGATGGACCTCATGTTTCCAATAATCCATATCCAGAGGAAAGTAGCGCTCACTAAGAGAGTCAGACCCAATCAACGATCTAGAAACTATAAGGAAAAATGCTTGAATCCATAAATAATGCAATTTGCAGCCTCAAACCAATTGAGGGGGTTGATAAACAAAGCAATCGTGCACAGCACACGTAGGATGGAATCATAATCGGGTTCAGATCTGTAACCCGCAAATGTTGGATCATGCACAAATGTATACAGGAAACAAACAGCCCCAAATAAGGCTCAATGCAGACACAGTAAGAACCTCCTATCGGATCGTTGACAGTCATAAATATGGACAATAGGAAGAATCCTTCTGTGAGGTTATCACCCGTTAATGCTCGCATTGGAAAAACTAAAATGCAGAGTCAAAATTCCTAAATGCAGGTATATAATAAATGATCAAAATGCAGCTCATGGAGATTCATATTGGGTTACTCTATTTTTCAAATGCATCCATGGTTGATGCTAGATCCGAAACAAAAACCAAAAGAAAACCTGGAATGCAAGATCAATATTCTATGGATGTGAAGGTTAATTCAAATTGTCGGTTTAACATATGATAGAAGCGACTCCATAAGAAAATGACTAATGCAATCTTGAAATGAGAGCCAAGAAAAAAATATCTATATATAGATATACCCGCGGGAAAGGAAATGATAACGGTAATTTTCTAACAATTCTATCATTGCAGGCTAAGAGAAATTCCTACGTACAAAACTCTCAAAAGAATGAACCAGGATGAAATCTTCCTCTTATAAGCAGAGAGCACAATGTAGAGATCACTCTCTCAAGATGCGCATAGATCATTTTACAGCATAGCTCATGCTCATCTTACGTGGAGATCCCTTTTCTCAAAATATCGGATCTCTCCCCCCCTACATCCTCCAAGATCTAGAAATATAAATTGGTGAACCCCCGACAACTCCATAATCAATGTTTATCCATCCCTGTAACGCCTCCAGAATCAATGGCCATAATCTAGGGTAATTAAAGCCTCCATGTTCAACATCTCTCAAAAATTTAATATCAGTCACAAGAGTTGAAATGACGCCTCCAAAATTAATGGCTAATAATCAGGTAACAGGTCCAAAACCTCGACTATTACTAAGGGTAAATTAATACTCCATCAATATGGGTATCTTGCTCTATAAAGATTGTATATAAACATAATGTTGTACATATATGTATGATATATGAAATGGAATTGGCTATATATATGTATATGTA
>LPNX010181476.1:13894-31466 GCA_001517045.1 Pseudotsuga menziesii | reverse complement strand
TGAAGGATTTGGGTGCTGCAAAGCAAATCCTTGGTATGAGAATAACAAGAGACAGGAAAAATCACAAATTGACATTGTCTCAAGGTGAGTATATAGAAAAGGTGTTGCATAGGTTTAGAATGAAGAATGCAAAACCAGTCAGCACACCTTTGGCAAGCCATTTCAAACTAAGCAAGCATATGTGTCCAGAGACACAGGAAGAGATAGATTGCATGTCCAAGATTCCCTATTCATCAGCAGTTGGGAGCTTAATGTATGCCATGGTGTGTACAAGACCAGATATTGCACATGCAGTGGGAGTTGTGAGCAGGTATATGAATAATCCAGGTAAAGAGCATTGGAAAGCAGTACAGTGGATTCTCAGGTATTTGAGAGGTACCACTTCTCATGCATTATGTTTTGGAGGTTCAGACACTGTTCTACAGGGATATGTTGATGCAGATATGGGTGGTAATAAAGACAGTAGGAGGAGCACCACAGGGTATGTGTTCACTGTAGGTGGAACAGCAGTAAGTTGGATTTCAAAACTGCAACAGGTTGTTGCACTTTCAACAACAGAAGTAGAGTATGTTGCTGCTACAGAGGCTAGTAAGGAGATGATTTGGTTGCAGAGGTTCATGGAAGAATTGGGTAAGAAATAGGAGAATAGTAGGTTGTACAGTGACAGCCAGAGTGCCATTCATCTGGCAAAGAACTCAGTCTTTCATTCAAGGACTAAACATATAGAACTCAAGTACCACTTCATAAGATCTGTTCTAGATGAAGAACTGTTAAAACTGGAAAAGATTCACACTAGCCAGAATCTTGCAGACATGTTGACAAAGGAAGTAACTAGAGAGAAACTGAGTTCCTTCTCGGTTTCTGTTGGCCTTAAAGCATGAAGGTGAAAAGAAGAAATTTTCCAAGTCCAAGGTCCAGCAAGTGCAGCAGCAGTAGAGTTGCTATGATTAGTCACCATGAAGGCACATAAAATTTTTTTTGTAATGGAGCGGTTTGCATGTAAATGGGCATATGGCTGTAAGACCTAGTAAGGCATGCATACCCCTGGTAACTCACCGGTAAAGTCAGGAGTTAGACCTAGGTGATAGGGGGTGTATGTAAGATTCCTCGGTAAATACTTGAGTGGAGTTGGTGATTACTCCAAGTCAAGTTTAAAGGGGGGGTTGTTAGGGTTAACCTTGATTTGAGATCGAGTCAAAGGTGGTTAGGTCTAGCACATGGTTTGGGCACATGGTTTGTTGTAGCCCATGGTATTGTCCCATGGTATTGCATGTGTTAACTTTGACTTGGGATTGAGTCAAAGGTGGTTAGGTCTAGCACATGGTTTGGGCACATGGTTTGTTGTATCCCATGGTATAGTCCCATGGTATTGCATGTGTTAACCTTGACTCGGGATTGAGTCAAAGGTGGTTAGGTCTAGCACATGGTTTGGGCACATGGTTTGTTGTAGCCCATGGTGTTGTCCCATGGTTTTGCATGTGATTAAGCCTTTATAAGGCTTGAGGAGGCTCCATTTTAAATGTACTGAGTACTGTATTGTACTGGATATGTGTACTATATTGTACTGGATATGAGTACTGTATGGTACTGGATGTGGGTACTGTATTGTACTGGAAGAGAGACTGTGAGAGCGTGAAGAGGAAGTGCAGCAGTTTTGGTGCAGGTTGTATCCCTTCATCTTTCTGGACTGAAATAAAAGGACTGGAAAATTTGTTTGTGGACGTAGCCCATCGTTTGGGTGAACCATGTTATATCTGTGTCTCTCTGTAATGTTTAATGTGTTTTTGCATCTTGTTTATTGATTTAATTGTATAATTGTTATTTCTCTGCGATCTTGTTTTTTCTAACAAATGGTGCATGAGAATCTCCCCCAAATATATCAATATCTCACCAAGTGCACCTCAGTCCATAGAGCAAGAAAATGATGAGAAAACTTGGAATAGATGAAAGAATAAGCTGATATTGAAGTGTCCACAAGCTTCCCTATAGATTGCACCTGTAACTTATTACTCCATTAAATATCCATGAAAGACTTGAATGTCCTTTCCACACACCAACTTGGATGGGAATATTTCACCCTCGAAATTGTCTAAGGGAAGAAACTAGTCATTCACTAGCTCTCTTTCTTCACAAATGCAAATTTCTCAAATGATCAAAAGTTGCCTTTATTATTTGTTCTTGACATTTATAAAATTTCCAATCTCTCTATGGGTCAAATTCCTTCCAAGATATGCATTCCAAATCTAGTTGGGAAGATATTCCAAAGAATGCCACTTGTACAACAATTCCTAGTCTCCCACTTCCACCAAATCACGGGTGGAAGCATCTTAGCTTCCCTAACTCCCTTGAGTGCCCTATTGGAGATATTTCTAGCCCTGACATGTCATATATGTCATATGTTAACCTTCATATATGTTTTGTGTCATAGATGTCATAGCATCTTCATCATTGTTGTCACAGAGCTAGGGAATCTAGTCCAATTGTCTCACTAGCTCCAAAATGCCTCTTCCTCTTCCATGGGATTTAATCTTCCACTCCAATTCAACCTTAATTGATTCATTCCAAGTATATTGACCTTACAAATCATCCCAAGACCCTTGGGATTGTTATGGATTCAAAATGACAAGAGGAGGATTCCATGTGGCATAGAAAATCTAGCTTATGTGGGTCCCACATCCTCCATGTGTCTTCATGATCAATTGCCACTTTGATTTTACCTTGTATTTATTTATTTAGATCCTTTATTAAATTTTATTCCATTCTAATGTTGAAACATCATTTATTTTCCCTCTTATTCCAAATCCCAAAGCTTCTACACCCAACCTAGGAAACTAGTAATTTTCCTCCTTGTAAATTATTTGACCCTTAGCATCAATTTGACGAACTCTCATAAATGTGGAAAATGTGATTAGGCCATTGTGACCCAATGAAAAATTTGGGACATGACAGATAGAAATCCAATGGTTGTCAACAATTCCGTTGATTAAAGTTGTGAAATAGTTAATCCAAAGCTTGAACGCAAAATTTCTATACAATCCAGCTCACGGCTAATTTGGAACCGTCAGCTAAATAAAGACCTAGAAAGGTTGCTATAAATAGAGGTTGTGCTAAATATAAAACCTGTCTAAATTAGTAAAGTGGAGGAGATTTGGCATCAAACTTGCACACCTACGATAATTTTGCAAATCACACAGTAAAGCGTCATCAACATACAACATACATTTATACGAAGACACCTTCACAAGATAAAAATAGCATATTGAGTCCAAACAGGCCCCAAATAAGTCAAAATTCACAATTACACAGGTTAAACTTTGTTTATATGCATGACAATGTGCATCTCCGAAACAACACCCGCGCTGGAACACATATTTTACTTCGAGATTCGCACGACTGACACAAATGGATGGATCTCACCCACTAGCGATTCATTGAAGGATCATGAAAGATCCACTTATTGAAATGAATTTGAATTTTGAACCTCCACACACTAGTTTCCTAAAATGGCCTCTTGGTGTACTTTGGATCCAAAATATGGATTATTGGGTTCACACTATGATCTTGTTATTTCTTGGCCACCTCTTGTCCTATAAAAGAAATCCATGGGAATGGTTATTGTAAGAAGAGTAAGGTTATGTTGCTAGAATTGTGATTGAGCTTCCTCTTAGCTCACCTCTTCCCTCTTGTCAATCATTCACCAAAGCTCCCTTGCCTCAAGGAGAAAGTGTTCTTCTCATTTGGTTCCTTACTCAAGGAGGTATAGCTTCATTATTTTAGCTTATCTTAGGTTTGTTGAAGTTATTGTAGCTTGTGAGTGCTTGGTTTCTTAACCCTCATCTATTATTGTTTCCTTGGCTGCAAGTTTTAGGGTTAATAGAGAGGATTTCTCACCCTTGTTCCATCCTCCCCCCCCCCCCCAATAGTATTAATGGAGACTCCACTTCATTTTTCATTCATTTCTCTTTACTTAGGTTTTTGTTTGTATAGTGGTTAATTTATGGTATATTTTGATTTGCAGGTGAAGAGGACCATCCCTCTTAGCTCAGGATTTCAGCCCCCATTCGGTCGGTTAAACCATTTTATCACTAGTGCGGTTCCCAACATCTCGGACATGATGTATGAGCGCATACCATTTCTACATATGAGCAAACAACACATCTTAACAGTCTTCTTCCCATGCAATTCATCTGCTTCACATAAGCATGATTTTTCTCTCATTTTTCCTGCACTACAATGCTCTAGCGACTGTTTCTATCGCATTGAAGCGTGACTATAAATTTATTTTCCGCGTTGTTGTTCTTTAATTTTCTTTTTATTACTCCATTCAACCATCTGCAACCCAATTGCTGCTCACTAATGAACTAGGAATCAATTAACTATCAACGGTTAGTTATTTCTATATTAATTATCCCACTTAGATTAAGATTAGGAAGTAAAGGGGTGATCCTTTGAAATATACTTAAGCAACCAACTTTGAGGCTCCCTAAGGACCTCATTGTTGTCATTCAGGACAACTTACGGTTCTTTTCTTTGCTTCAACATATTTAGTTCAAGTAGTGTAGAATCCACTTTCTGCACACAAGAAAGGACCTAAAGACCCTCCCCTTCCCAAGTATGCTCTTCACGATTTATGTGAATCCGAAAAGGGAGTGAAAGGTGAAATACCTCCATTGCACACTTAACATTTATTTTTTGCAAGCATCATTAGTTTGTTTAGAACTCAAGTTATATTTTTCATTATCTTGTTTTGAGAACTCTACTTAATTGCACCAATACTATCTTCTTTCCCCACAAGTATTTTCACACTTGCACACATCAAGGGACCTAAATACTCTTTCACTTCAAGTATGCTCTTCATAATTTTGGTGAATCAGAAAGGAAGGGAATTGTGAAATACCTCCCTTACACTCATTTAAATTCACAACAAAATCCTTAACAAGAAACCATATAAATGCTAACAACCTAAAATCCTCCACATGAGGTCACAAAACTATATTTTGGTTTGGTAGGATTGATTGGGCTAGGCATCTAAACAACACGCACAAATCTAGTTTCATTAGGCATATTTTGGAAACATAGCATTGTTGTCTTTTAGGGTGCTATCAAATCCCGTTATAAGCAAGTGTTCAAAGACATCCTAGATTAGAAGTGTACTGATACTAGGAAGGTAAAATCTGAGGCATATCTTCCCTACTCTCCTCTACAATGCACTCACCTTGTTGTTCGGGAGATGACAATATACCGCCTAGGCCCAATTGCTTATCCCACTTGAGGCAAGGTAACCTTAGTGGCAAAAACTTAGGGAATCTGGAAGGAGAATTGTGAGTGCAAGTGACTTTTGAAGTCATATATTGTTGTTGGGAGGTGTTTCCAAGTATTCTTGATTAGAACATTGGTCCCAACACCAATAGAATTGGCTCTTTATTACCTCCACTAGTCAATTTTTGCATGGATTCCACTATCACCAACAATTATGCTTTTGGGAGTCCTAGTTTCATTTGAGAGGAAAGATGTCAGGTATTTTAGGGAATTTACACTTGTTGTTTTTTTTATAAATACAAGCTCATTAAACTCATAATTTAAAAGTAACCTACATGTGGACACCTTTGCCATTTTTGTGCATATCACTCACTTGTTGCACCTCTTTGCATCTGTTGTGGTTGACATAATTTTACATTTGTCTATATAGTGTTTATCCATCACCAATCACTCTCACTTGGATATTAGACTTCCACCATAGAGGAAGAAATCCCCCCCTAAGGCTATGTTGTCGATTGCAAGGCCTATCCCCTCTCATGAGGGGTGTTTTTCCTTTATCTCCCTGTGTCACGCAAGGGAGATAACATATTCATGGATACTCCCAGGCCACATTGATTGGAACTTCTAGGCAATGACATGCCCCACTTGACTCATTCTCTCCCCTCGAAGGGATTTTTGATCATTTTTCCTCCTCTTCTCATTGAAGAGGCTCACCTTTGTTTACCCCCCCAAGAGGGAATACCACACTATATATTCATCTTCCCCTAGAAGACAAAGATCACCGCCACATATTCCAAAGTCTCCCCCTCGTGGAAACAATACACAAAATAACTTGGTGGCCCCAAATCCAAACTGACCATTCATGGAAAGATTGAACCTCCCTAATCTAGCCAAATTGGTTAATGACCCCATAGATCATGATGCCACCTGGACAGATATGCCCGAAAATCTACCATCGAGCATACTTAAATTCAAGGGGAAACAAGGAGATGATCCTGCCAACCATATAATGTCTTTCCATCTATGGTGTTCCTCCAACAACATAGTGAAATATTTGGTATGTCTCTGTCTCTTCCAAAGAACCCTAACTAGTGCAACTGCAGAGTGGTATGTAAATTTGACATGAGCATATCATACCACATTTGAGACCATTTCCACCTCATTTCTATCCTACTTTTAGTTTCCAATAAGGCATGATATTGGCCTCAAAATTCTCACAGAGTTTTGACAAAACATTGTGACACATAGCAGATCACATCAATAAATGGCTTCATCACCACACATTTTGCAAAATTGACATTCAACCTCCCTTCTTGTTGGATTGGTTTCTCAAATCACTCCAACCAGCGATTGCAAAGGATGTGGCTAAATCAATGCCACAAAAATGAAGAAGTGATTCTCAAATCCCAACATTTTGACCTCATTTACGCCCAATCAGGGTACTTATATATTGTACTACCAGATGCCCATCGGCATTGATCATTAGATCCTCCCATTGCAGGGATGTCACATTCTGTGGATGGGATTATTGGGTGAATTTCCTCTCATAGTAAATCTCCCCCACAAACAAATCTTGCACCACCACCCATAATGGTGGAACACCCACCTATCCCTATTGTGTTGGCTCCCACTACAAGTGTGTCAAATCCTTCATTTGGCCATCCCCAATACAGACTATACAAACCTATCTATCGTAGTACAAGACAAGTACAAATGGTTCCTCAACCTCAAATGGAACCACTTGGACCTATATCCACATCATACACAATGAAACCAACCTATATCCCACCGTCAGGATATAATCCTCACTATCCATACCCATGTCCCCCTGTTACGACACCCTTGCCCCATATGGGAGTGAACTTTGCCCAACCTTATGTGCAACATCAAGCTAAAAAATTTGAGAAACTGAACATTGTAAATCCATCGAATCCTCAAAATTAGGGGAAGAATAAAGGGAAAAATAGAAAGCCCCAACAATAGGGGCAGGGGGGAAACCAAGTTCACCAAAAAAACATGAACCGGGATAACCAGCCAACACAAGGGGAAAACCCCCCAAGCAAGGCCAGAATGCCAACCTGAGGACAAATTATCCTTGCTCAATCTGTGGTAAGTATGGTCATTACACTCACCATTGTCCGCTTATTCCCGATTGCCAACAAATGGTGGAAGCTAAGAAGAAGGAACCTCTAAACCCTCCTCAAGCACCTCCTACACCACAACCTCAACAAGTTGTTTTGAAACAACCCTTTTCCAATCAAGAAGTGGTTACTCAAAATCCATATCCGTGCCCCCTAGGTGATGTATCTTTCTAAAACATTTCTATGAACTCAACGTTGATCAACCTTCATACTCGTGCCAAAGGGTACACCAATACTAACACCTCACCTGTCCTTGAAGATATGTCGGTCCCTTCGGGAGGACGTTTGCAGATTATGAACTCCATCACAGAGCAAATTATGAGGATACCCAAAGCACCACTTAGGCGTACCCCTCATAATACCCACATGAATGCTTCCCATACTTACAACATTATTGATGACTTGCCAGAATCACCAGCCACCATGTCAACATTGGAAGTTATTCAATCATTCCCTTCACAAGGAAAGTCACTATTGAGTGCACTTGGTGTCGTTGGCCCTTCTGACACAAACCTTATGATTTTTGACCTTGACAAAGGTTAACCACGACTACCATCATCAATCACATTCCGTGTCCTAGTCACGAAAAAGAACATCATCATTCATTGATTTATCATCAATGAAGGAGCATCCACATGTGTTATGTATTCAAATGCTTGGAAGCGATTGGGCTCACCCAAGTTAGTCCCATTGTCTACCGCTCTTCGTGCATATGATTTAGGACCATCCCAACCATGAGGATTGTACCAGAATGTCCCCATTGACCTAGGGGGGGGGAATAGTGATGATAGATGTTGAAGTCATCAGTGCTCAACTAGCCTACAACATCCTCTTGGGTCATAGTTACGTGTACACTTGTGGGCCAGATTTTCTGACTATGGCAACAAGGAGATAAATCCCAAATAAGTCACTTAACACAACCCCCAATGTGTTTGGAATAGCTAACTCTCACAGGAACAAAGGCCTCGCTGCCTATATGGGTTTGCTCTCAACAAAAGAGTCTCGCAACTTAATGATATGAGTTCCAAAACATGCAATTTAAATAACTAATTTATGATACAAATTTCAATAGTTGGAAACACACAGATTCAGCAGCTCCTAACGTGTAGCTTTCAAGCATGAAATAATAACTTTAATTTTTAAAACTAATTCTAATTAACCTATGAGCAAGTTAAAAAACATATGATGTATAAAAAAATATTATATCGCCGACTGCTAAAACAAAGTCCAATGGACAGTGACAAATTAAAACACCATCATTTTTTAATCAAATTAAATGATACTAAAATACTGTTATACACCAAATTTTGTTATACAATCACTTCCAAAAAACCAGCACAAGAAATGCTTTGAAACAAAAATAAGTATTTAACATTAATCATTTGATCTCTTGATAAGACTGTAAATAAGAAATATATTTCAAACATAAAAATCAATTAAAAGATAATCGCTATGACCTCTGGTTTTGAAAATTAATCCTTCTTAAACAAAGCTACAAAGTCTTTATCCAATTACAGAATAGCAACTGGCGACGCCCACTTCAAACAGAAAAATCATAAACAAAACAGTATTCATGAAAAGAAAAATGCTCTGCTCTAAAGAGAGCTAGAGCGTCCCCTTTACACACAACAGTTTGTTACATTTCTTAATTTTAGGCCCCAAATACTCCATGTTCTTCAATCTTCAGCGATAGCGTGGAACTTTCTGGGTGGCAGAACCCTTATTCTCTCTCTCATCACAAACCTTCAAATCTTCGGCATCCTTGATGATATAATAGAGATTTTCTCTCAAATTCATCATTGTCGGTGCTTTAATTGAACATCGTGCTTCATCTTTTGTGAAATTCACAATCTGAATTATCTTATTATTTATAACCATGTGAAAAACCTTCGGTCAAAATCCATGTAAAAAAATTAATGATAATGAGATTGTTGGCATATATCCCTTTAAGAAATATCTTCTTTTTTAGTTTTAAAGTTCCAACTATAATAAATAATACAAAAGTGATTCACGTTTTAAAAAAAAGAAATTGATTATGGTATTAGTATTCGTTTAACATAATTTATAAATTTAAACATTTAGAGTAAATTTTAGGAACATGTCATAAAATTTCCAACTTTATTTATAATAATAATGTGATCCTCCCTTTTATTAAATTAAAAGGTGATTATAAAAAGACATTGTAAAGCGAAGAAGTATTTGGTTGGAATGAAAAAGGACAACTTAGTCATATAATAATGGAAATATATTTTATTTTCTCTTAAATTATCTAAATTATTAATCTTGGAAGCTTTCAAAGTAGAAGAATAACAAAAGTTAAGAATTAAGAGTATTATATAATAAAAAATAAGTTGTGTTTTTCTAAAAAAATAAATAAATAAAGTAATTGGTTGAATTGAACTCAATTAAATCATAAGAAATCTTGATGATTTTTTATTTTATTTTTAATTAATGATGAGAGGATTAAAGAAAAACTCTAAATATAAGATCCTCAAATACCATCCTAAATATTATTGAGAAAAGAAAATCATCACCCAAACCAGATGAGATTAAGTCCAAAAACGAAACCAACACTTCAATCCCATTCCTTAACATATATTCTTTCATGGCATGGACCGGAATCATTAAAAAGAAGCAATCACTCAATTTGAATATACCAAAAAGCTCATTTAATCATACATTATAAGCCAAAAATTGACAAGAATGTCGGGAACACATGTTAATCAAATGAAAGTAAACCAAGACATGAAAAAGGCATGAAAATATTAAAAACAACCAATAAGACAAAAGATTTGATTGACACACATCCCCAAAATCTTATCTCATGATGACCAAGCCAAAGAGCAAGTAGTGCGGAAAGTGAAGAATCCAAAAGGAGAAGGTCATTAGATCATCAACCAAAATAAAAGAAAACTAAAGGCTAAAAGATTACAAAAATTACATGGGGTTCCCTTTATTTTCACAAAATAAAAAGAGGGAGTTGTTGGGGTTCTAACAACATCATGAAGATGGTTTCCTCCTCGGTATTCCGTATCGCGATGTTTCCCTTAAACAGGAAGGTGGTCACCCTTGTCCAACTTAGATACTACAATCCCCAAGAATCCACCAATCCTGACAACATCCTACCGATAGTAGGTGAAGTAAATCCAACACTCTATGTTGAAATTAGCCCGGGTGTGTACAAGGATTCTGACGTCCTAGGGGCATATTCATCCCCTCCACTTGAAATCCCCATCACAATGTAGGGTCTCATGTGTACCTTTTTCATCGAAAAAGAATCTTCCACCGCAACGACATCGTCATCAACCATCCCATCCAGTCACGAGGTGGAACAAGTGTTGAACTCGTCTGTGACTCCTATGTTCCGAATTCGATTTTTGTACCCCACTGTGGGACTGCAAGGAACAACAGTTATGGATGAGCTCACACTCCTGGGACTCACGTTGGGACTCCCTTTGTGGTACCTCTCACCACCATTTTACAAGATGGCTTCCAAACCCATCACACATTATGAGATGGTGCTAGTATGACGAGTTCCCTCTACAACTTCACCTACCGAATCCCTAACAACCATGACTCAACCACCACCATGGGTCACAAAATCACAAAATAGAGGCATCATTCAACCAAAGTCGAACACCCCCACCATTGGAGGAAATACCCAACCCAAGTTGAAATCGCCCACCTTAACCAACCACACCTTTGAATCCTCATCTGGAGCAACTAAACCAAACATAAAGGGAGATATCCAACAATCGTTGAAAGCACCCATCATGCATGATACACCTACCATATGGGTCACACCCCCATTTGCTTTGTGTGGATAAAAAGGTCATGCAGCAAATTTGTGCCCTACCTTACCAGAGCTCATAAAATTTCTCAATACAAGTAGTGTTCGATTTGTTTACAACATTGACATTATATGCACCATTTCCCTGATCTCCCTCGATTTTAGAATACATTAGTGACTATTAGTTCACACAACTAGTGGAAAAACCCATCCCTCCTCCACCAACGGAGGTAGCTTCCATCAATGTGGTTACCACCAATGTAGTTACAAAAACCATGTCTCCAAATTTAACCACTCCTAAGACCCCTACATCACCCTAAACACAACCCGCTCATATCGACCATGATATCCAAGCCAATGGGTGCACCTCTTGTGGGCACCACAACCATACAATTCTGAGTCGTAGCAGGCCAACCTCCCTTACCACCATGACATCCCTTTTAACACCAAGATGTGTACCAATAAAGGGATCACACCCATACCGAGTATGTGGCGCTACTTCCCACTATTCATTTTAGTGCCCCATCTTACGTGCTCAACAAGAGGTTTTCCTCGAGAAAATGTGTCTGCAAGACCAACTTCTTCACGTTTCGACATTTCCACAAGAATCACCAATAGAGAAAATTTCTCCCACCTTGGCGAATACCATCAAGAATGAATGCCCCCTGGCCGGTATACTCACCAGTGATGATTCATCATCCTCTGATGAAAACCTAGATCCACCGCATCCATTGTGTGTTTCCTAGCCATAAGGGGCTCTCCATTCAAGGGTGGATGCACACTCCTTAGGTGCACTATGTTTCGATTCTTATTTATGCATTGTCCATACCTTTGTCATGTCCTTTTGAACTTCCTCAAGCAATTTGGGTGATAAATTGGTTGAATCATATGGCTTTTCATCTACTAACTTGACAGTTTCTTGCTTGGTGCATGTACTTTTAACTATCTTTAATTTCATTAATAATCTCTAACAGTCTTACTAGTGCATGCACTAAGGTATTTTCTCAGCTATTTCTATGATTAATATTCTACCCCAGTTGTATTCCTTTGAATGCCCACGGTTCCAGACAAGAAATTATTTGAGACACTTTTTGTGCTTCCGCCTGAGAACAATCCTCGCTAGATATGTGGAACTTTTCTTCCTTGATCAGGGAAGCAAGCTCGACATGGCTGAAACACAAAATTTTGGATCCATTGTCACGTTGTGGCGGTTCATCGCTTTCAATTTTTACAAACAAGAAACGTATGATAAAGAAAAACAAAGCCATGACCAACACCGCCAGGGCCTCACCTCGCCTCTGCTCTACATCCTTGAGAAGTGCAACCAACAAGTGATCCATAGAGAGGTAATCATAATTCAGAGCTAACCCTAGTTTGTATGTATTGTTAGGGAATGTTAGATTTCATCATGTAAAATGGATGGTGAGACTTATTGTTTGAACATTAACTGTCTAGTATTATACGCAACATATGAGGAATTGGGTATCCCTCCCATTTATTTTTATGAGTGGAAAAAACTGATAAAATAACCTTTAACTCTCATGACAAAACCACTTCAGAATGCTTAGAATGGTTTGATGCTTGAGATATCTTATGCCTGATGGGGAATGTACATAGAAGAGTTGGGCATGTGGAAGTAGGTCATCGGATCCATAACAATACAAAGTTTTTACAAGATATCAGTCGTCTGTGATGCAGAAATTGGGTTGATTATTTTTTTAAGCATCGACAAGCTCTTTGAGTATTCAAATTCTTCTTTGAATAAATTCATTCGTAAGTATGTATGTGCCTGTAATTTTGATTATGTAATTCAATGGACCTAAGATAAATTGGTTGGCATTTCATGATAAGATGATAATTGGTTGCTTCTTCAATTTATCATAATTGGATCTATCTCCATACTTGTTTTCCCCTAATAACCTAATATGTGTTTCCTATGATGTTGTTCGGGTACACAGGGTACTCCCAAAAGAACGAACACCTTCAACAACTGCTTCACACAAAAAGATCATAGATCAACACACCGATGTTGTCACATGGTTAAAACCCTCGAGAGGGAAATAGTCCACGGCCCCAGCAAAATAGCTACTTGAAGCAATTCATTATGCAAAAGAAAGAAAGTTACATGAGCTTCTCATAATCGATCAACTAGCCAAGGACCCTCTATGCTCTTTAAATAGAGATCATAGACCAATTGGGTGTTAAGCCACAGATCAATGGTAGGTATGATCTAAGAGAAATTGAACCGTCGGATCACTCTATGTCTAGAACATATCGTGACCGTCGGATTAAAATATTTACAAATTCATACTAATGCATACTAAAGAAACACACTTTTACCTAACGGATATATTACACAAGTTGATCTTAACTAACTCCTAAGTGTCTAAATATCATAACATCCCCCCTTAAGAACAACTTGGGATAGGATTGAAGGATTTACAAAAGTGACACTATTAGGAGAAGGAAGGAGGCATTAGAGCTTATCCCCCCTTAAGGACACATTCCTAAACTCCTAACATAAACCGAAGTTTAGAAAACTTCACTTATGTAAGAGACTTGGTGAAGATGTCTGCAACTTGATCATCTGTAGGGCAATAGAGAACTTCAATAACACTATCATGAACAAGATTTCTGATGAAGTGCATGTGTAGCTCAATGTGTTTGCTGCGCTGATGTAGAATTGGATCTTTGGCAAGCTTGATGACACTTTAATTATCGCACCAAAGTGGAGTAGGCTGCTGCTGCTCAAATCCAAACTCTGAAAGGATCTGTCGAAGCCATAAAGCTTCCTGACTGGCATTAACTGCAGCTCGATATTCTGCTTCTGCTGAAGAAAGAGCAAGAGCTTATTGTTTCTTACAAGCCCAAGTGACAGGTCCAGATCCCAGACTGAAAACATAACCTGCAGTAGACTTTCAATCATCAGGATCGCCGGCCCAATCTGAATCAGTGAAACCAACCAACAAAGGTTTCCCCCCTGTACTGTAATAAATCCCAAACTGAATTGTACCTCGAATATATCGAAGTATTCTTTTTGCTGCTTTCCAGTGACTTTCATGAGGAGTTTGCATATAATGGGAAACACAACCAATGGCAAAGGAAAGGTCAGGACGGGAATGAGTCAAGTATAAAAGACTACCAACAAGCTGACGATACAAGGTGGCATCTACTTCAGGGGAAGTACAAGTGGCAGAAAGTTTGACTCCAGACTGGAAGGGAGAAGGGGCTGGCTTACAATCTTCCATGTGGAAGGGACGAAGAAGGTCACAAGCATACTTAGACTGGGAAAAAAAGATTCCTTCTTTGGTTTGTAAGACTTGGAGACCAAGAAAATAATGCAAATGTCCTAAGTCTAACATTTCAAAATTTTGCTTAAGACTAGATTTCACATGGGTTATAAGTTTAGGGTCACTACCAGTAAGGATAAGATCATCAACATAAAGAACAAGTATGATGAGATGGTTTCCTACTTTCTTGGTATAGACATTGGGGTCAGAATGGCATCTAGAAAAATCAGTGTCAAGTAGAAAGCTATCCATTTTGGCATACCAAGCTCTAGGAGCTTGCTTAAGGCCATATAAGGATTTCTTAACGAGACAAACAAGGCTAGATTTATTCTGAACATATCCAGGAGGTTGTTCCATGTAAATTTCCTCATGTAAATCACCATGTAAGAAGGTAGACTTGACATCCATTTGATGGAATTCCTAGTTATGTGAGGCTGCAAGGGAAAGAACAAGGCAGATGGAGTTCATTTTTGCTACAAGGGCAAAGGTTTCATTGTAGTCAAACCCTTCAACTTGGGAAAAACCTTTGGCAACTAACCTTGCCTTAAGTCTTTCAACACTTCCATCTGATGCATACTTAGTTTTGTAGACCCATTTACATATGACAAGTTTTCTTCCGTTTGGAAGAGGAACAAGATCCCGAGTATCATTCACCATTAAGGAACGATATTCTTCATCCATAGCTGCATCCCAATCTGGATTTCCTGAAGCTTCTGCAAAAGTCTCTGGATCATGATTCTCGGAAACTTGAGCCAAAAGCAAAGAGGCTCACTGAAACGGAGAACCTATTCAACGTTGATCTCTAGGATCACCGGCAAGATCACCAGCTGCTTCACATGTTGAATGGACCCATCGAGGAAGTATTGGTGCTAGTGCAATTGGAGGAACATGAGTAGGCGGAGGTGGATTTTCATCCTCACTGTCATCATCAGAAACTGGAGTTGGAAACCTGTCAAGGAAGCTGGAAGAAGAAGAAGAAGAAGGCACAATCGCTGAATCAGGCTCACAGGCCAAAGATGGCACACCCGTCAAGTTAGGCTCGCAGGCCAAGACATTTTCATCAAATTTAACATCTCTTCTAATGATTATATCATGAGAATGTGGCTGGAGAAGTCTATAACCTTTTACATCTTTAGAATATCCAACAAATATGCACTTTTCACTTTTAGGCTGTAATGCTTTCCGTTTTTCATCCGGAATGTGAGCCCATGCTTCACAACCAAACACACAAAAGTGACTTACATCTGGTTTAATTTTACTCCATGCTTCTTCCAGTGTTATACCCTGTAAAACTTTAGTGGGTGTGCGATTAACTATGTAATTTGCACAATTTATGGCCTCAGCCCAATATTGAAGACTTAGTCCCTTAGATTGGATCATACAATTAGCCATTTCTTTTAAAGTACGGTTCTTCTGTTCAGCTACACCATTTTGTTGTGGTGTATATGGAATAGTGTGTTGTTGTTGGATTCCTTGTTCAATGCAAAAAGTAGTGAACTTGTTGTTAACGTATTCTCCTCCATTTTCAGATCTTAACTTAATAATTTGATGACCAGATTGTTTTTCAACAAGGGCCTTGTAGGCCAAGAACATGTTAAATACTTCGCTCTTAAGTTTTAGGAAGTAAACCCAAGTGCGTCTAGAGTAGTCATCAATGAAAGTTAAGAAATATTTGAAACCAGAAAAAGAAGCAGATGGAAGAGGACCACACAAGTCACTATGCACAAGCTCCAAAGGAACCAAGGCATGCCAAGAGGCACGTTTGTCAAAACTGTCCCGATGGTGTTTTTCGAGTACACAACCGAAACAAACACCATCCTTGCAAGATACCATTGGAAGACCAGTCACCATATTTTCTTTACATAGTTGTTGCAATGAGCGATAATTTAAGTGACCAAATCGCTCATGCCAAAGTTTGCTCAAGTTATCACTATGAGCAACAAAAACTGAAGGAAAAGGTGATGATCCAAAGTTGTTAAATTTTTACAACCTGGTAATATCAACAACAGTTCCAATAGCTAAGACATTTTAAGGATTTTTAAAATCCTTGATTACGACTTGGTGAGGTGTAAAAGTCACAGTTTTACCTTCACCTGAATGCGTGATTTGATAGACTGATAACAAATTGCAGAAAATTTTTGGACCACATAGTACATCATTGAAATGACCATTTTCTACTGGAACTGTTCCAGATCCTACAACACTTAGAGATCTATCATCACCAACAAATATTTGTTTGGTGTTACATTCAAACATAGTAGAAAAGATGGGTTGATCCTTAGCCATATGATAAGATGCTCCAGAATCAATGAGCCATTCATTTGAAGTAGAAGAAGAATATGCAGTATAAGAGTAACCAAAAGCACAAAGTGCATGTCCATGAGAGTTAGATTCTGAAGACGAATCTAGGTCGATGTGGTGCTTCTTCATTGCTGCTTCCAAGGCTATCATCTTCTTAAAACATTTAGATTCATTATGATTATCTTTCCCACAAAAATTGCAATGACGCTCAGTCTTCTTTCCTTTTTGCTTGGATCCTTTGTCATTTTTCAAAGGAGGAGCTGATTGAGAGGGTTTGGGACCCTTGTTGTTTGGCTTATTATTGCGAAAATTCTGTTTCTTGGGAGGCTTGAACTTTTCTTTCTGTTGGGACAATAAGGCTTTCCCATATGTATCTGCATTGTTAATTATTCCAAGATGAATGAACTTATATTGCTCTCGAATTAAGGAATCACAAAAGGATTCAAGGATAGGCTATTGATAGTTAGTTGTAGTCAATGATTCTTTCATGGAGTAGAATGTAGATACAAAAACAAAATATGCAAGTCCAAGTTTTGAAAGAATATGATAAATACATTGTTTGTCTTCTTTCTTAATCTTGCATTCGACACATAATAGTCTGAGAGTTTTATACTTAGATAAATAGTCTTGAATGAATGAAAAATAATTTGGATTCAAGGAAATCAACTCATTCTCAAGTTGATGACCCCGAATTTCATTGTGTTTACTGTTGGTAATAACTCCCGATTCAATTTTCTATTCATGACTAAAACATTAATTTATAGATTACAATGAGGCGGTTGAGAACTAGC
>LPNX010181473.1:50000-94790 GCA_001517045.1 Pseudotsuga menziesii | reverse complement strand
GATGATGATGTTCATGATGTTGATGGTGATGATGATGATGTTCACGATGTTGATGGTGATGATGATGATCATGTTCATGATGATGATGATGATGTTCAAGGATGATGAGGATGATGATGACGATGAGGAAGGTGATGATGATGCTCATGATGTTGATGGTGATGATGATGATGATGATGATGATGATGATGATGAGGCTAACGATGATGATGAAGGTGATGATGAGGATGAGGATGATGATGATGATGTTGATGATGTTGATGGTGATGAGGATGATGATGATGTTCATGATGTTCATGATGTTGATGATGAGGATGATGATGATGATGTTGATGGTGATGATGATGAAGATGATGATGATGATGTTCACGATGTTGATGGGCATGATGACTGATGATGATGATGATGATGTTCATGATGTTGATGGTGATGAGGATGATGAGGATGTTCATGATGTTGATGATGAGGATGATGATGATGATGTTGATGGTGATGATGATGAGGATGATGATGATGATGTTCACGATGTTGATGGTGATGATGAATGATGATGAATGATGATGATAAGGATGATGATGATGATGTTCATGAACTATGAATATGATCTCTATGACTACTACAATGCTTCCTATCGATACTTACATAATAGTAATAGGGGGGTACCTTATCTTACTAATAGTCTCATATGCATGACTACTACTTCATACACAACTTATTCAGATACAGTAATAGGGGGGTACTACTAATGGATAAAAGCATATATATTGATATTATTATATCTGTAAGGTGATTCCAAATATGGGGGGGGGATTTTTTGATGGTGATGATGATGATGAGGATGATGATGATGTTCATGATGATGATGATGAGGATGATGATGAGGATGATGAGGATGATGATGATGTTGATGATGTTGATGGTGATGATGATGATGATGATGTTCACGATGTTGATGGTGATGATGAATGATGATGAATGATGATGACGATGATGAAGGTGATGACGATCATGATGTTGATGATGATGAACATGGCGATGTTGATGATGATGATAGATGATCAATGATCATGGTGATGATGATGATGATGATGAAGATGAATATGAAGATAATGACGATGATGATCATGTTGATGATGATGATGATGAGGATGATGATGAGGATGATGAGGATGATGTTGATGATGTTGATGGTGATGATGATGAGGATGATGATGATGATGTTCACGATGTTGATGGTGATGATGAATGATGATGATGATGATGATGTTGATGAGGATGATGATGAGGATGAGCATGATGATGATGATGTTCGTGATGTTGATGGTGATGGTGATGATGATGTCCATGATGTTGATGGTGATGATGATGATGTTCATGATGTTGATGGTGAGGATGATGATGAGGATGATGTTGATGATGTTGATGGTGATGATGATGATGAAGGTGAGGATGATGAGGATGAGGATGAGGATGATGTTGATGATGGTGATGGTGATGATGATGATGAAGGTGAGGATGATGATGATGATGAAGGTGATGATGATGAAGGTGATGACGATGATGAGGATGAGGAGGATGATGAGCATGATGATGATGATGTTCGCGATGTTGATGGTGATGATGATGATGATGATGAATGATGATGATGTTCATGATGTTGATGGTGAGGATGATGATGATGATGTTCATGATGTTCATGATGTTCATGATGAGGATGATGATGATGATGTTGATGATGTTGATGGTGATGATGATGATGAAGGTGAGGATGATGATGATGAAGGTGAGGATGATGATGATGAAGGTGAGGATGATGATGATGAAGGTGAGGATGATGATGATGAAGGTGAGGATGATGATGATGAAGGTGAGGATGATGATGATGAAGGTGAGGATGATGATGATGAAGGTGAGGATGATGATGATGAAGGTGAGGATGATGATGATGAAGGTGAGGATGATGATGATGATGATGAGGATGATGTTGATGATGGTGATGGTGATGATGATGATGAAGGTGAGGATGATGATGATGAAGGTGAGGATGATGATGATGATGAAGGTGATGATAATGAAGGTGATGATGATGAAGGTGATGACGATGATGAGGATGAGGATGATGATGAGCATGATGATGATGATGTTCCTGATGCTGATGGTGATGATGATGATGAGGATGATGATGATGTTCATGATGTTGATGGTGAGGATGATGATGATGATGTTCATGATGTTCATGATGTTCATGATGAGGATGATGATGATGATGTTGATGGTGTTCATGATGTTGATGGTGATGATGTTGATGGTGATGGCGAGGATGATTGTGATGATGTCCATGATGTTGATGGTGACGATTATGATGTTCATGATGTTGATGGTGAGGATGATGATGAGGATGATGTTGATGATGTTGATGGTGATGATGATGATGAAGGTGAGGATGATGATGATGATGATGAGGATGATGTTGATGATGTTGATGGTGATGATGATGATGAAGGTGAGGATGATGATGATGATGATGAGGATGATGTTGATGATGGTGGTGGTGATGGTGATGATGAAGGTGAGGATGATGATGATGATGAAGGTGATGATGATGAAGGTGATGACGATGATGAGGATGAGGATGATGATGAGCATGATGATGATGATGTTCATGATGTTGATGGTGATGATGAGGATGATGAAGGTGATGATGATGAAGGGGATGACGATGATGAGGATGAGGATGATGATGAGGATGATGTTGACGATGTTGATGGTGATGATGATGATGCTCATGATGTTGATGGTGAGGATGATGGTGAGGATGATGTTCATGATGTTGATGGTGAGGATGATGATGATGATGTTCATGATGTTCATGATGAGGATGATGATGATGATGTTGATGGTGTTCATGATGTTGACGGTGATGATGTTGATGGTGATGGTGAGGATGATGATGATGATGATGTCCATGATGTTGATGGTGATGATGATGATGTTCATGATGTTGATGGTGAGGATGATGATGAGGATGATGTTGATGATGTTGATGGTGATGATGATGATGAAGGTGAGGATGATGATGAGGATGATGTTGATGATGGTGATGGTGATGATGATGATGATGGTGATGATGATGATGATGATGAAGGTGATGATGATGAAGGTGATGACGATGATGAGGATGAGGATGATGATGAGCATGATGATGATGATGTTCGTGATGTTGATGGTGATGATGATGATGAGGATGATGATGATGTTCATGATGTTCATGATGAGGATGATGGTGATGATGATGATGTTGATGGTGATGATGATGAGGATGATGATGATGATGTTCACGATGTTGATGGTGATGATGAATGATGATGATGATGATGACGATGATGAAGGTGATGATGATGATGAGGATGATGATGATGATGTTCACGATGTTGATGGTGATGATGAATGATGAGGAGGATGATGACGATGATGAAGGTGATGATGATGAAGGTGATGACGATGATGAGGATGAGGATGATGATGAGCATGATGATGATGATGTTCATGATGATCATGATGAGGATGATGATGATGATGTTCATGATGATGATGGTGATGATGATGATGAGGATGATGATGATGTTCATGATGTTGATGATGAGGATGAGGATGATGATGTTGATGTTGATGGTGATGATGATGAGGATGATGAGGATGATGTTCACGATGTTGATGGTGATGATGAATGATGATGATGATGATGAAGGTGATGATGATGATGATGATGATGAATGATGATGATGTTCATGATGTTGATGGTGATGATGATGAAGATGATGGTGATGATGATGATGATGATGATGAATGATGATGATGTTCATGATGTTGATGGTGATGATGATGAAGATGATGGTGATGATGATGATGATGATGATGATGTTGATGGTGATGATTATGGTAAGGATGATGATGATGGTGATGATTATGATAAGGATGATGATGAACATGGCGATGTTGATGATGATGATCGATGATCAATGATCATGGTGATGATGATGATGATGATGAAGATGAATATGAAGATAATGACGATGATGATCATGTTGATGATGATGATGATGATGATGATGATGATGATGATGATAATGGTGATGATGATGAAGATGATGAGGAAGGTGATGATGATGATGATGTTGATGACGACGATGGTGATGATGATGTTCATGATGTTGATGGTGATGATGATGATCATGTTGTTGATGATGATGATCATGAAGTTGAAGATGATGGCGATGATGATGGTGATGATGATGATCATGTTGATGATGATGATGATAATGATGATGATGAAGGTGATGATGATGGTGATGATGATGATCATGTTGATGATGATGATGATAATGATGATGATGAAGGTGATGATGATGATGAGGATGATGATGATGATGTTCATCATGTTGACAGTGAGGATGATGATGATGATGTTCATGATGTTGTTGGAGATGCTGATGATGAGGATGACGATGATGATGATGATGAAGGTGATGATGATGAGGATGATGATGTTCATTATGTTGATGGTGATGATGATTATGAGGATGATGATGATGAATGATGATGATGTTGATGATGATGATGATGATGATGATGTTCATGATGTTGATGGTGAGGATGATGAGGATGATGATGACGATGTTCATGATGTTGATGGTGATGATGATGATGATGATGATGATGATGGCAATGATGGAAATGGTGATGATGATGGTGATGACGATGGTGATGATGATGGTGATGATGATGAAGATGATGGTGATGATGATGATGATGATGATGAGGATGAGGATGATGATGATGATGTTCATGATGTTGATGGTGATGATGATGATGATGATGAGGAAGGTGATGATGATGATGATGATGAAGATGAATATGAAGGTAATGAAGATGATGATCATGTTGATGATGATGATGAAGATGATGAGGAAGGTGATGATGATGATCATGTTGATGACGACAATGGTGATGATCATGTTCACGATGTTGATTATCATGAAGTTGAAGATGATCATGATCATGAAGTTGAAGATGATGATGAAGTTGAAGATGATGAAGAAGATGAAAATGATGATGAACGCTATTTTTGGTTTTAACAAACGTGCACGCGATTTGTATGCACATAACACGCTCGCGTTTTGGTTCTATATAACGCGCACGTGTTTTGTATAGTTAAATCGCACTCGCGTATTGTTTAAATTCAAAAATTTATTCCCTCCAAATGATAAGGCCGAGCCTCCACCCATGCTTTCATGGAATTCCTATGCCTATGTGTCTGCTTTGTACTTTGCTTTGGATTCAACATGCCTGTGCCTTGGAGTATGATAAACCATGGCAAATTCAGCATTATATCCATATTTTCAATATGCTCATGTTTAGCGGTTCGTCTGATTATGCTGCACACCTCCATTTTTTATGAGATTTTAGAAACAGATATGGTTTTTTTGCAGATTCTAAATATGTAAATTTTAACAAGAATACATAATTTTTTCTATTTTTTTCTTATTTATCTTCTGTCATCACTCCTCAACTCAAAAAACACACTGGTAGTGTTTCGTCCATATCTCTTTCGTTTCTCAACCATTTTAAAAAAAAAATTTATGGTGCACTAAAGAACACCAACCTCTACATGCTATAAAAAACCCATTTCCAAATAATTGCATTTAAGACATTCAAATTCCGCACCCACAATTGACGTACCGTTTTCGAGGTTTGATCTCTTAGATAATTAAAACAAAAATTAAAAATATTATTTTTATTATTGGAAAAATAGTCGTGCACTAGTCCTATATGTTCTCTATATGTATACCGGTTTTCGTAAGTTTATTCCATCATTTAGACACTCAGACGCTGCACCCACAAAAACATATACCTTATAATTTGTCCAAAAAATAAAAAGTGCCCGTTAAAATTTATCTAACTTTATATAGTTAACAACATTTTCAATAGAAAAAAAATATATATTTGGAAAGGTCATTCAATTTCCTACATTTCTTGTTTTTTACTGATCACAAGATTCATCATGTAAGTGTCTCAAAATATCCATGCAAGTTGATGGATGCCTGTTTTTTCAGTTTTGTATTGCATCTAACGTGCCAAAAGAGACCCTCAACTTCTTGCACACACCCTCAATATAAATTCATCTTAACTTGAAAAGTAAACATTCACAAGGATAGAAAAGAAGTCTAATTACTTTTTTTTAAATCAAGATGATAAGAGACTTATAGTCCACTAGCTTCACCAACACGGATACTATGTAGAATAAAAGTTTGTTTTTTTGTATTTTTGTGTGATTCAAAGATCTCTTGTCCTTTATAATGGTTGCAAGGCCTCTTTTTTTTGGTGGACTTTGAAATGGATTACTTCTTTGCAACATTATTCAAATTTAATTGTCGATATTGTTCCTATTCATAACCTGCACACAAGGTACTGGAAGGAAATGCAATGACAAATGAATATATGATTTGAAGATCACCAATTCTTAGTCTTATGCAAAGATCCTTTTTCTCTAGAATGTCTTATGAGGCTCTTTTGCTTAATGAAAATTTGAATGCAACTTCTTCATTGACTTCTCTGTTCACTATGAACTTTCTATTCATGTCTTGTTGCATTGCTCACTTTATGCCTAGATGGGTATCCTTGTTCTGATGGTATTTCCAAGACCAACACTACATAGAATGTATTTTAATATCCTTGAAGAAAGTAGGTAATGGTTTCAACCTATCTGTAACTATTGGAAATTATAAATTTGGCATAAGAACCAAAAAAAAAACTATCCTCTTCAACATTTCCAACAAATATGACACGAATAAAATATGATGAAAGGGAGTTTTGTATTGAACCTAGGAATAATAGTTATATCAATCCATTGGCTATAAATAAGCTTTAGCCACTAAGAAAAATGTATTAAGGACAATTAAATTGATGCCTCGACAATCAGAAGAACACTCCAACAATGATACAAATTCCCATCAATGCTAAATAAATGTCCATATACCCACTTCTAAAAACACCCATACAATAAGGAGAATGTTTTTCAATGTACAAAAACACCCCGAGCAATAATAAATTAGCCTAAGCAATGATAAGTTCACCTCTAGCAAAAAAACAATCACCCCAGGCACTCTTAATTTTGCCCAACCAATAATAAATTTGTTAAAGTTACAACATCACGAGTGATTCTCCAAGTCAATATTGTGCACTAGGATTGGGCCTCGCGTGATGAGGTAACAGGGAATCTGAGAGGGACTTAGGAAACTTGGAGTAGAATTCTTGGGTTGGACTCAAGAATGACTAAGACTTCAGTGTAAAAGGTTATTCCTCATGTGTTGAGGTGAATACTTTGATATGTCAAAGTGATGATGTTGTACAATCTTGTTGGACAAGGTTAAGGACTTGTGTGTCAAGTTAGATCCTTATGTGTTGAGGTAGGCCTCATGTGTTAAAGGCAATGCTTTCTTAGTTGAAGCATGCTAATGTGTGGCTTTATACTTACCATTATCTATCTATTAAGTCTTCTCTAGAAACTGATCACCTCTAGAGTGAATTACTTTAGCATAAGGTCACTTGCCACGAATAGTAGAATGATATGACCACATCAATGGTTAAATCTTTATGTCGATAATTTTTTTTCATCTACGGACGAGAATGAGAGAAGTGTACTGTCTGTATTGATTATATGGGCGTCGTCCAACATTAAACGAGAATGAGAAAAGTGTACTATCCAGATTGATTCTATGGTCGTTGTCCAAAATTAATAATTACTAATTTCAAAAAAATAAAAAATAGCTTAATTAACATGTAATAAGTACAGTTAGTGATAGTTGTAAAAATTAAAATTAATCATCAACTATTCGATTATTAGATACAACTACGAGATTAACTCCATCAATTATTACACACAACTATTAGCTTAACTCCAATGATTATAGAACTATTAGCTTAACTTCAACTCTAATCATAGTTATATTGGATAACTATTAGATACAACTATTAGGTTAACTCCAATGATTTTACAACTATTAGCTTAACTTCAAATCTAATCACTTAAGGCTTAGTCCAACTGCATTTGGCATCTAGGATTCTAGCTAATATGAATTCATGTAAGAGTCAAACTCCTAATAAAATCGTTCGAACTCCTTGTAAACTCCTCCAAACTCCTAATAAACTCGTGCATCTCGTAGTTGGGCATCTAGCTAATTACACCGATATGCGTTTATATCTTAGAATTTTGGGGTGGACTACCATCTATGCTTTTTCATCTATGGATGAGAATGAGACAAGTGTACTGTCCATATTGATTCTATGGGTGTCATTCAAAATTCATAATTAATAATTTTAAAAAATTAGCTTAGTTAACATTTGATAAGTACGGTTTGTGATATTTGGAAAAATTAAACTTCAAATTCGACTATTCCATTATTAGATACAACTATTGGATTATTAGGTACAACTATGAGCTTAACTCCATTGATGATACAACTATTAGCTTAACTTCAACTCTAATCATGACTTTTACTTAAAGTGAAATTGTTGATATATTCACTTTTAAATTAAATATTAGATACAATATTAGCTTAACTCCAATTATACTAAAACTATTAGCTTAACCTCAACTCTAATCACGATTATATTGGATAACTATTAGCTTATCTATTAGATACAACTATCAGCTTAACTCCAATGATTTTACAAGTATTAGATTAACTTCAACTCTAATTTCTTAATGTTTAATCGAACTGCATTTGGAGTCTTGGAGTCTAGCTAATGTGCAGTCGTGTGTAACAGTGGAACTCTTAATAAAATATTTAGAACTCCTAATAAACGCCTCCATCTAGCAGTTGTGCATGTAGCTAATATACAGTTAGCATGACATGTTTAGGTTTTCAATATAGATATTAATTAGGTTTTAGAGTCTTTTTAAAGAAGGTTAAGAGACATATTAATATTCATCCTTAGCATAATGAAATACTTGGGGTTGTGGTATAGAATCTCAATGGAAAAATGGTGTGGTGCAGATCATGAATTTTTCCACGTAGAAGCAGAACGAAATACTGATAACTATTCCATCCATATGCCACCTTGGTATCTATGTATTTTGATTTGATATAGCCCAAAAATGTGATACATGTTGTTATCAATTTCAATTTTAAAGTTCCTCGTGTGGTGCAAAGTGTCGAGCAAGATATATGAAATATTAGAGTCTAGATTCCTCCATGTACAATGTTAATAAATCAAAGTGGTTTATTTATGTAACAATTTTTTGATCTTGGGAATCTACCATATGGAAAGTTCAGGTTTTCCTTGTTATCTAAGCATTTAAATTAGTTTTTGATGATATGGTTCATCTTCATGTGTTTGAATTTTTTTTGAGATGTGGTTTGATCAAGAATTTGAAAAGACTCTAAGGACATGTTACATCTTGGGTTCTGCTAGCACAAAATTGTAAAAACATTTACATCCTACAACAAACTTGAATGATAATTTTCAAATTACAATTTGATTCTTCTCTTCAAAATCCTAGATAGAATAAATCTAGAAAAATTGGTCTCTCAATCGCTTAATCTATTCTCTAGAATAGAACAATAATGGAAAAATTTGTTATTTGCTCCTCTGTTAATTCATGCTTTCCAGGTGGTCATAGATGTGATTTCTCTCTCCAATAGATGAAGATCTAGGCAAATGTGTTAATTGATTGATTGTTGGAATGAGCATGGTTTGGATGTTTCTCTGTGTATGAAGACTAAGGGTTTCCATGTGTGTAGTTGTTTTTTAACCATCTATTGAACAACAACAAACTCTCATCCAAATTATTCCATTAAGAGAGGACATAATTGAAATGGTTAAAAAATAAGTTCATGGGGGAGTTATTTCGATTATTAAATAATTTAACAACATGTTTTGCAACTTCGTCTCGTCCATTTCTTCAGTTAAAGAACGAGGAAGTTATTTTAATTATTGAACTGTGAATTTAGATAATAGTTGAAGAGGAGTTATTTAGTTATTTAATCAACATGGGAATCAAAACAGGGGTCTACTTTTATTGAATTGAAAAGGAGACATTGTAGAGCGGAGATGGCATCGTGATAAGAGACAAAGAGGCAATGCTCGGGAGCAATCTGTAATGGATAGAGACGAGTGAGTTGGATAATAAAATCCGAAGTAAGTCTTAAATAAATATTTTAAACTAACTACATGTATTCCTAATTGGTGGCAATGAATACCAACGGAATTGAACACCCAACCATCTATATCTCAAATTTATGGAAGTTTGGAAGGCTTTACTTTTGAATTTCAAAGGATGGTTGAAAGTTTTAGTAATTTTGTACATTGCCAACAGTTTGATGCAACAGAAAAAAATCTCATTTTGGAGAGCTATGACTCACCCCACTGTGGCACTCTCTTTTCAAAAGAATATCAATGTTGGAAAGTTAGAAAGTAATATTGTACATTGGTAGTGGTTTGATGTGGTAGAAAAAACGACAACCATTTAACATATATTGTAGTTTTATAGAGTTAACCTATTCACAAATATCATAATGTTATTTGATGGTTTTCAGCTTAACCAAAAGCTTTTGAAAACATTGAAAAAGGAGCTTGTTCTGCAAATTCTAGGACGGTCTTCCATGTGGAGTTATTAACTATGGCAAACAAACAATAAATAATAGTAGTTTCAACTTTTTGTGCCTTCAGTTTTTTTTTAATGTTTATATAAAGCACAAGGAAAATTAGCGTACTTTGTAAATTTACACGTACAACTTTCCTTAAAAAATAGAAAAGAATGAACCAAGTTGGCTCCTTTTTCGTTGTGATATCGAGAATATCCATGTGTGTGTGTGTGAGTGGACTCTTTTTCTCCTTGGTATGGATAGTATCTATATATATGTTTCAGAGAGAGTTTCATATTGTGTTTAAGAAAATATGTATGTTTAGGAGAAAGTTTCATATCATATTGTTTAAAGAATATGTGTGTGTGTGTGTGTGTGTGTGTTTTCAAGAGAGTTTCATATTTTGTATAAGAAAGATAAATTGTGTCATTACATTATTAATTTAAGAATGCTTAAATTAAACTTTCCATAGATCCAAAAGTAATTTTCCCCTAAAGGATTATCCAAATTGAGTATTATACTTCTTTCAATTCAGATATTAAATTTTTATTAACATTATCATGATTCAAATATTAAATTTTTATTAACATTATTAGGTTAAAGTATATGAGCCCGCACGAGTGTGGTTCATTGGCGATTCGCTTGATATGAAGTTACATGTTGTAAAGGAGGTCACTATTTCAAATCACACCCAAGCTTACCTATGTGTCATGCTTGCGGGTTGTTGTGGGCACCTAGGTGTATAGTGGTAGCGGGAATGGATTCTTGGACCTCGTGTCACGTGAGTACCAACCCAGCCCCCAGTTGTCGATTCCTCTAATATATAAAAAAATAAAAAATAAAGTATATGAATCATGTTTTATGTAAAGGTAAATTTATAATTTTTATATTGAATTTATTAAAAATATATATTTAAAATTATAAATGTTAACTTTGTAATTATTTTACTAATTACTTTTCATGTTAATAGAAATTTATGTTTCCTAACCCCAAAAAACGTATTCATTTGTTGGAAAGTTAGAGAGAGAGAGAGAGAGAGAGAGAATTTTGAGTTTAAAATAATAATTAGATTAATTTTTTGTTTGAAAAAAACAATATATTTAACTTTTAATAGATAAGAAATTAACATTAATCTATACTAGTGTTATCCAAATTTTTGTACCATAAGTTGGGTTGCCTGAGGAGCCACCGGTTGACAGACTTGTTCAAAGTCTGATTCCAGTGTATCAGTTGATACGTCTGCTTGTCTAGCCAATATTGGCTAGTCACTTTTTTATTTGAATAATTTTGACCATGGCCCGGCGGGGTTTGTAATAAAATGTGCTAGTAGGATATTTTTGAGTGGTTCGGTCTCCTGAGACGTAGAATCTCAAATAGGGCATTCCAGGGAGTTTTTTTCCCCTGACAATTATTCTTTGCCTTCAGCCGAGTATAATTGACAAGGTTTTCTCCCGCTTCCTCCAAAGCTGGAATGCCCGATGTTGAATTCTGGGCCTCGGGGGGGTTATTAGAGCCCAACTGAGTGTTATAAGCATACTAGACATTATTTAGATAGATCATGGTCATGTCCTAAGTCATCTGGACACATAAAAAAATTGAAAAAAACTTTTTCGAACAGTGAAAATTTATTTTTTAATTTTTAATTATTTTTCCTAAGTTTTTTTGGGTTAATTTTTCCATAAATTAAATGGAAAAAACCCATTTTTGGTAAGTCGATCATTTGGACTCTGAATTCAATTATTGATGGCTCTAACCTTAAGCCAAAAATCATTCTTGATCAGCCAGCCAGTCAGAACCAACTTTCAGATCAACAATCGGACACATAATGCCTTTTTTCTCAAAAAAGTCAGTTTTGAGTAAAGAAATGAATTTTTATTAAAAAATGATTATTTTGGAGAAAATAAAACACTCCAAATTAATATAAATTCAATAAAATAAAAGGCTAAATGACATCTCATGGAGCACTTATGATGATTGGAGTTATCATAACTCAGCTTCAGTCATCATTAAGAGAGCAATTAATTTATTATCAGTTATCAAACATGTCATCTCCAGCTAAAGATGAGATGGAGAGCTCTCATTGGTCCGGTGATTTGATCGAGGTGAAGACTGAAGCTTACACCGTCAGTAGGCTTCCCAAACCTAATAAAGTAGGTTTCCAGACCTAGCAGACAGCTTTCACATGCAGCAGGGTGCCTCCTTCGACAGCTCACACCCCTCTCTCTCATGAGGGCGCCTTCCACACGTGTGGGCTCATCTGTGGGTGGATTTCAGTGTTTAGGGTTGGAGTGGGGGCACCTTGCCTAGGTGGAGGCCTCCCCTCACTCCTGGTTCTCTGATTTAGGTTTGGACCTCTGTTTGGTGGTCAGGCTAGTTAGGGTTTGAGGTTTGGTTTTAGGGTTTTAGCACTCTCTCATTGTATAAATAGAGGCTCTTTCAACTCTATCAGTGTGGATGATTGATGTAAAGAACCTCTAGTAAAATATTGTAATGCTTGTTGCTCTTATGCAACCTATTTTGTAATAAAGAAAGGCTTTGGAGGCTCGTGCTGTGTGGATCCTGGGTGCATATGTTCATGCTAATGAGGTAAAATTGTTCTAGTTTCTTTACTTTTGATAATGTGTGGGTATTAATACATGCTTTAGAGGGATTCTATAAGCACGTAGGAATAGTTATTTGTAGCTTCAAGTTACCTGTTTATTTCATTTACTTTCAAAACCCTCTAAGAGCATTGTTTTATTCAGCTGTATTTCATGCTTTTGAGATTTGATTGGTAAATAATACATGTTTTAAACCCTATGTTGCCAAGTGTATAAGATTGTTTTGCAGATCACTTCATTGTACCAAGTAAGAGGCCGAGCTAAGTTGCATCTACTCTTCTTGGAGCAAAGCATATGTACCTAGCAGCTGCATGCCATTGGGATCCAAAGTGATTTCAAGGATTCAAGATCCAAGTGGTTCATCTTCTCCATTCACCCTAAAGTCAAATTTTCTCATTATTTTACTTTATGTTGCAAGCAGTATATTGATCTATAAAGTAAATCTTTTGCATCTACTTGCTTCCATTTCTAGATCTGGGAAGTGTTCTTTCTCTTAGATCTAGTTGGTATTTGAAGCAACACAAGGTTCATATAGTTTGCTCAAATGCTAGGTGTATTTTTGTAGTATATTCTATTGTTTAACCCATCATTTTGCAGGTAAATAGCTCGCTGGTTTTTTCTCTCTCCATGACAGGTTAAGCAGGAAAACTTGCAAAAAACTAAAGAATTAAGCTGCAAAAAACTTCCCATTGTCCCTCTTCTTAATCCCTTTCCTATCGGTCGCTTTGCTTTGTTTATTTTACCTCTTCTTCATTGTTGCCCTGTTAGTACCTTTTTTACCATCCCTTTTTCTCTTTTTGGACAGCCCTAGTGTGCCCTAGCTTTCTTCCCCTTTTTGCCTCTTTTTTGCCCAAATTTTTGGACCCTCTTGAACCTTGTTTTTGGCCTTTTTGGCCACTTTTTGTTCGCTGTCCTATTTTGCATTGTTTATGACAGCCACTTATTTCCTCTTTCGCTGCCCCGTTTTTCTCAATTTTGTTCATCCCTTAGCTTCTTAGTTGGCTGCCCTATTCTCCCCTTTCTTTGGTTTTGATTCTTGCTTAGTTTGTTTTCCTTCCTTGTCTCATCTTCTATTGTTTCAGCCCTCTTTCCTTTTGTTCTTTTTACTCTCTCCAAACTTCTTCCCTTTTCCCTTTTCACAAGTTTAATAAAAGATCTCAAAAGTAAAAATACAAGGCACTCTCCTTTTTACAGGTTATAATTTTTGTAGAGTTACTTTACCTTTATTTGAGAAGTCCTTTCAAGGATCAGGTTCCTTAAGGCACATTGTATAAATTTTAATAAAAGATCTTTGTTTGAGTGGGGTTTTTAAGTCCCCACTCTCTCCCTCCCCCATTTGGGGAGGCTTGTGTTATGCACATGCTTTGATTAGTACTAAGTTTTCATCATTCATTACATCTCATGCTTAGATATTAATTGTTAATTCATCACTTCTAAGTTGATTAATCAGTTTAATTGTTTATCTTCCTAAGATTAATCAACTACTTAAATCTCTTGAACCTCACCATAAGGTGGATCAAGAGTTATCTCTATCGGAGAGTTTAAGAAACTAATATCATCTTGTGCTTGTTTAATCAATTAATAATCCATAAGTAAGACTCTTGAACTTGCAGAAACACAAGTCAAGAGCATTCTCTATCGGAGAGCATATTAGATTTCATAATCCCTGCATTAGCTTCATATAGATTAGCTAAGTCTCTTGAACCACGGTCATAAGACAAGGTCAAGAGCGCTCTCTGTCAGAGAGTTTTAATTAATTAACTTAATAAAATTTGCAACTCACATCCCTTTAATTAATTAACCCCCTTTCCTCCTTGCCGGAGTATGCTCTGACTGATCTTAGATCAGAATACCCAGAAATGACATTGGATCTCTAAACCCCACAAGAGGAACTTAACTAAAACTTTTCCCCATAACCAACGCACCGGTGTTGTTCGATAAATACCGAGGCATGTGGGAAAATTCCAAGTGTGGGCGTCGGGCTACCTAATCTGGGCACTGGTAGTTAAGTTATTGAACACTTACCTTTGACCCCAGACAGGCTCATCATGTCTTTGAACGAAGCCACTAAAGCTATTACCGGTTAGGACATCCAGCTACCATAAGTGAAGATCACAAGTAAAAACTCTTAAAACTTACCAAGAGCACTTGCAAAACCTAACATTCACTGACATCTTTTGGGATTCACATATTTACACTCGAATCATCTCTAATAAGTTGACTCCATAGGCACTGGTCCTATCTTTTACGCATTGTTTATAATCTGGGCCATTTGTCCATCGAATGTTTCATTATAAATCATATCTATGAATGCTTTATCTATTTTGAAGTTCTCAAATATTTGTCTATCTTTCAATTCCGGTGATAGCAGCGTGGACTGCTTTGTCTTGTGCTCAATTCATCACATTAATCATCTTAAATCACAATAACTCCTAAACAACACCCATCCGCATCTGAAACATCTAAAAATTAACTTAAACATTGAGCCATAGAAAACTCTTTGTTAGGGACTACCCGCCTTGGCTTCTTTAGGAGTTAGCCTAAATGGAGGAGCTAGGAGTAGGTGATAGTACCTAGCTCTGTGCTTGCCCCCAAGGTCACACCTCTCCCACTTTCTCAAGTGAGGAGACAACTTTTGGAATATTTCTGCTGCTGGTGTGCAATCGACAAACAACATCTTTTGGCGCCGTTGCCGGGGACAAATATTTTTGTTCCTGGACGACCTTTGTTTCTTTTATTTTTTTACCTTTTTATCCTTTTTGGTAGATTTTTAGTCCAAACACTCTCTGAAATTATACTTAAGTCCACCTGGCGACTCCACTGTCAGTTAACACCTCAAGCTATTCTACTAGAAGAAACTCTGTAGGTTTGGTTGATTTCATCCCTAACCCCGAAAAGGTCTTAAGGAGGAGATTAAACAAACTATCTTCTCGCAGGATCCTTGGAGAACTTGGATCTGAGTCTGTTTCAGACATCCATCTTTTATTTCCAGAGAAATTAGAAAATTTGCAAAATAATAACTATTTCCTTAATCCAATGGGTGAGTTTTTTACTCAACTTAACTTTGCTCAGATAGCAGGTCATCCTCATGATATCCCTGACAAGGCTATCGACAAGATTACGACATATAATGGCACTGATGCCTCCCTCTCTGCTGAGCAGCATATCAGGAATTTCACCAGACACTGTGGTGCCCATGTCAAGGGTACTGATAGGCATGAAGATGTTTACATGACCTTGTTTGCCTTGTCTTTGGATGGCAAGGCTGGCAACTAGTACGATAATTTGATGGACAATTATTTCGCCACCTTAGCAGACTTCAAGGCTGCCTTCCTTGGAAAGTTTGGCAGCAGAAAGGAGCCTAGACATCTAGTAGCGGCTTTGACCAGCATAAAAAAGTCTGAAACGAAAACCATGGATGAGTTCAACAATAGGTTCACAAAGTTGTCAAATTCCATCCCTACCACTCATGCTCCTCCTGCAGCTTCCACTTTGGATTATTACATTGAAGCATTAAGTGGCAAGATCCAATACCAAATTAGAGATAAGGAGCCAGATACTTTACTTCTAGCCCAAGGTTTGGCTGTCAAAATTGATAAGAATATGCAGTCATCTGGTGAGTCTAACCTCCATAGCTATTCAAGGTCTTCCACCCCTTTGAAAATTAGTGAGCCCAAAGACAAGGATCCTTTATCAACTATGAAGGATGCCTATGAAAAATAGATGATCGATATGAAAAGGGAGATGAAGAAGAATATGGAGGAGGCAGAACAGAAACATTTAGCACAGTTAAAGGAAATTTAGAATAGGGTAATAACAATGGAAAGAACTCAAACTCAGCCTGCTCCTAGGACTTTTCCTACCAAGCCAACATGGCAGAGAAAGAATCCCAACCATGAGCAGAGGCCTCCTCATCAGCTAGAGGCCACTAATGTGGTTGAACCTTACAAACCATTTTATAGGGCATGCAAAGATTTCCATGTAGAATCTTTCTGTTATTATGCATTCTATATTCAGGAGCATGGTTTTCTAGAGGGTTGTGGTCCTAAAGCATCACCAAGTGAGCCTGAGTACATAAACTATGTAGATGACATGCATGATATTTCCGGAGAAATTTGGAGAGAGGCAAAACAATATTCAAGATATCCTAAGTACATTAACACAGCTGGACAGCTCCATCCTGTCACCACAGAAACTCGGCATCAAGTCAAAGATTATAATCAACAATTGGATAACCTCACTAAAAACTTTAGCACTAATCCTACTAATGACCATAATGATGATAGTTTGGAAGGTTTACTACCTTGTGACCTTTTTTCTGAAGAAGATAACTATGATCCTGAGGAGGGATATAGCCAGGGATGTGAGACAAATGAGGAAGAATCCATTACATCTAAGACGGATGATAACTTTGAGACTCTAATTAAAAATCCAATCTTAGAAGTTTCATGTGATGAGATTCCTCCATGCACTCCACCGGATGACAAATATTTGGAAAGTTGGGTCCCCTGTGATATCTTTGAAACCCAGCTTTTTGAAGAAGATTGTTTTGAGCAGAATGAGGAGTGTAGCCAGGGACTTGATACCAGTGATGAGGCATCTCTCATATCCGACATAGATGGCGATGATAATTATTGGACTTTTATTGAAAATCCAACCTATGATACTTTTGAAAATATTTTTGAGAATCTCATCTATGATGTGTCCAGCAAGGGGAGTTGTTATCCTAAGACTTATGAAAGTTTTAAAGAAGAGCAGTTGGAGTTTTCCTATGATCAGTCGGAATTGTATCTGAGTATCTGTAATAAGGACTTGGAGAAGCAGTGTGGTGAAGAGTCAGATGGGATACAACTAGTTGAATTTTTTTCTCAACCATCGTCTTCGCATATAGATGCTCCTTATGTTTTGGAGCAGCTTGGGGCTTATACAACGATTTACTATTTGATAAGCCTTGATGATCAGCATGATGGAGTAGTCGACTCGCCGCATCATCTCGATTTGTATATCAGCACTATCCAGTCATGGGTAGAAGCAGCCTGCGCGAGGACCTACCAGTTTGGGAAGAAGTTTGACGACATTATTCATGCTTATGATTCACCATCCAGTCCGCCCATTCTGGATCATCACGTAGGTTTGCATTTTCTGGAAATTGTGTCCTTACTTTGGCTGGTAACCAAAGACAAGGAAAAACTTTTTTACAATAATAAAATGCTTAGGTGGCTACACTGGATCTATGATTACACCTAACCTTTTGTGTATCATGCTTAGAGTAGGAAAATAGGCTCCTTAAAGTGAGCATTTACTTTAGCATCTTTTTTTTATGTACTTAAACATAAATAAATTTTTCAGTGAATTTTTTTCTTTAAATAAAGCAACTTTTGGATCATTGGCTCTTTTTCATGAAACTTGTGCTACTAAGGTTTTCTTGTCAAGTTGAGATGTTTTTACAGGATATGGAAACCAGATATTCTGGGGTTCTCGTATGCTCTCCTTGCATAAGAGACTAGATCGAGCACACGTCCCGCAGTTGGAGCCAGATGGTGCACCATATCTTTCCACTTCTTGAATTATATCATGAGCCCATGTTGGTCTTCTTTTTGTTGAAATCGTCTCATGGGGTGTCTCCATGGGTCTTTGGGGTTCTTCCATGTGATGTTCTTCTGGTATGATTTCTTCTTCAATATCTCTAACTAGTGGTCTACTGGTTTCTGCAATTCTAGGAGCCTCTTGCTCTTCTTCATGATCTTCATCTGCATAGTTCTTTCTATATTTGTTGATCTCAATCTAATGGAAACTTGGAATGTAGATTTTGTAATATTTTTGTTGGTCACTGTATCCGGAAAATATTCTCTTCTTTCAAGGGTTAAACTCTGATATTTTCTCCTTGGGAACATGTAAGTAAACAAGATATTTAAATATATTCAGGTGGTTGACTTCAGGCTTCTCACCGGTAAACATTTCTTCTAGAATTTTGTTCCCAAGAGCACTGTGAGGTATTTTTTATGTACATAAACTGTGGTTCTTGTTGCCTCAACCCATAAATGCATAGGTATATCTTAATCATGGATCATGGATTTGACTGCTTCCATGATAGATATATTCTTCATTTCTGCCACTCCATTTTTTTGAGTATTATAGGGTGTAGTAAGTTCCCTCTTAATTCCGACCTCTTTACATAATTCCTTGAATTATCCTCCATTGTCTAATCTCAAGGTATTGATCTTGTTTTCGGAGATATTCTCGACAAGATCCTTGAACTCTTTGAAATTTTCAAATGCCTCATATTTACTCTTCAAGAAGTAAATCCAAGTCTTACAATATTAATCATCAATGAACGAGACATAATAAGCATACCCACTTAAGGAAGTAGATGACATCATTCCACACACATCTGAGTGAACAATATTCAAGACCCCTTTGATTTACTATTACTGCTTGGAAATGGGTTCTTGGTATTCTTTCCTTGAGCACATCCTTTGCATACCCCTTCATGATTAATATGGATCTCTGGTAAACCTGTTACTACCTTGCTCATATTTGTAAATGCTATGTAGTTCACATGATCAGAAAGTCTTATATGCCAAATTTCACATGGAATGATGGTACTGGTTGTGAAAGTTGAATATGTGTGCCCCTTCAATTCGTAGAGTCCTTCTTCAACACCAATTACAACTGCATCATCTATTGTCTTTCCTTTCATCCGCGTAATAACTTCACCATCTACAAAGGCAACTCTAAAACCTTTCTTATCTAAAATTGAGATAGAAAGAATATTCTTCTTTAAACCTAGAACATATAAGACCTCTTTCATCTCAAGGATTTTCTGGATTTTAGCTTGTAAGAGGCTTCTCCCAATCCTTTGATGGGATATTGATAATCATATCCAAGTTGTACCTCATGTGGATAGTCTTTCTGGGTAAGACATGAGAGAGAGTCTTTGTGACATGTCATATGTTTAGAAGCTTGCGCCACTATCTATGAGCCAAGTGTCACTTCCATCATATATTGATCCTGTGAGAGCTAAAATTAAGACATATTCTTCACTATATTCTTCATTTTCTCTAGCCTTCTCTTCATCTGATTAATTCTCTTCAACTTTATGAGAATGGAACTTTTGGTTCTTCTTCTTGAAATTAACGTTATTAAGTGGACAATGTCTAGAAATGTGTCCCAAAATATGACATGTATAACATTTGAAAGATGTGTAATCCTTGTTAGGTTTCTTTCCTCTATTGAATTCTTGTGATCTTCTAGGAGGTGATCCTCGATCCTTACTTTTGTTTCTTCCATTCTTTGCATGAGTTGATAGAGCTTGAACTTCATTATTATTTAGCTTCTCTTCTCTATTTCTATCCTTCATTCTTATTGTACACATTCTTCCCATAGAATTATGAACTTGGTTAACTTTATTCTAGCACATATTCCTCTTATGAATGAATCCCATTCTCTTGGAATACCATTTAAGGTGGCCATTACAACTTCCGATTCTTCCACCATGTCACCAATGGCTTCTAGTTGCTCTTTGATATGAGATACTCTTGATAAGTATGATTGCATAGTTTCTTCCTTTTACATATTCATGCCCTTGAGTTTATTTCAGAATTTCATCCTTGTAATATCCCCCAAATCATATTTGTAGGGATATTAACTCAAACACCAGGATCTAGTTAGAAAATTAGGGACTAGATTGTAACTAGTTTTGACTGAATCGATTCCAAAACACAGTTGGACCTTTGAAAACTCACACAAAATCAGATAATGGATAATATAATTAAAATTATAGGTTTGAAAAAATATATCATATACACACCAATTCATAATTCAATGAAAGATATTCATCGGAATGCTTGATCGCAAGAATCTTATGCACAATGTAGTGGGGCCCATTGAGGTTTTAAACATCAACGAGGTTGAAGTATAATTATAGGATCTCAGTAACCCCATTATATGAAAACTAGATCCATTATCTAATCAAGGTTGTAATCTATAGTTTTTGGGAGGATTGGAGCTGATTTGAAAGTCAAATAAGCAAGACTAGTTTTCGGGATAACTCAACTAGTTGAGGTTCAGGATTTTACAAATAGTGTCTAAGGGTCTCAATTTCTGATTTTAATTATTAGATTGGCTTCGGGGACATTTTAAGGACCTACAACAACTTGTATATTCAAAATTGGGCTTACAAATTGCTTCTAGTATCACATACTACAAAACTAGTCAATTTTACATTGAAAACTAGGAAGGGTGTAAATAACTCGATGGAAACTTAATCAAATTGTCTTGAATTTTCATGAAAATTGAAGAAAAAAAATTATTACCTCAATGAAGGCTCAAATTTTACAAAAAAATCTCATAGAGGTATTAATGAAGCATCCTCTAACAGAATATAGTGATATAGTTAGAAAAGGAGGCCATCTTCGCATAGGAGTTGGAAGATTTGAATTCAAATTTCTGAAACAATTGGAGAAACTCTAGATATTATAGATTGACCTAAAAATACTCTCATTAATGTCTGAAATCCACCAATCCCAGTATCATAACTTTTCTTCTCCATATAATTAGAGAGAATAAAAGAGGAGGGGAAACTAAGAGATTCGAACTGGAGGCTTAATCTTCCTTCTTCTTGACCTTCAAAATTGGTTGGATACACTTCAAGACCTGAAATACACTCAGAGAAAATGGATTAATTCCATCATCCTCTTAATAGTAGTGGCACATCTCCCATATTGGACTAAGGGCACATCTACCAAGTCAGAGTAGTGCAATGCTCTCAATGCAAACACAAATTGCCATAAGATGTGAAAGTGATGTGCTAGCCTTCTTTTATAGAAATGTTGCTTCTTTTCCAAGCAACCTTGACCAATTTATCCCTCATGAATTATATTCTGAATCTTTTTCTTTGGGATCTTTTCTTTTTTGTTTTCTTCTTTTACTGCTTTGTCCTACTTTATTTTTTTATCCTTCCTTTCTTCCTGCTTTATTATGGTTTTATGTGTTTGTTTGTTTTATCCTACTTTTCTTCCTTCTTCTACTTTTTTGCTTTATCCTGATTTTCTACTTCATTATTCTTTTATTGAAGTTTCCTACTTTTTACTACCTTTTCACTTTATGGCAGCTTTTCCCTGCTTTATCTAGTTTCCTTATGTTTTTTTTTTTTTTTTCCATCTTTAAGGTGCTTTCTCCTTTCTTTCTTCTTTTGCAAGATAAGTTGATTTCTCATTTATTTCTTATTTTTTAAGGTTCCTTTGTTCAAACCTTATCCTCTTATGTGCCCTTATAATCCATCATCCTCATTTATTTTATCAACAATAAAATTTATTCATGGCAAATAAATTTAGCTTAAGTGCATTTCAAACATTAGGAGAAATATTTACTTCTAACTAATTAATTGCCTAGTTTTTAAAATTTTATCCCAAGAAATTAATGGATTTTCCTTATAAAACCACAAGGACTAAATAGCTGATAGGATGATCCATGTGTCACCAAAATGGGGACATGACATTCATCCCCTCCCAAAACTTGCTTGTCCTCAAGCAAGGGAAAATATGAATGATGAAACATTGAGACACTTTTGCACAAACTTTGCAAGTTGTTGCACCATTTGAACTTCATCATTGAGGCATCTCTATAGAATCCTCTCCCTCACCCATCTACGAATTTTCAAACAACTAAGGTGAACATTTTTCCACAACCTCTTCCATGCCTCCTTTGGAAGCCTTCTCTCTAAACACAAATGATGGAGAGAACCCAGGTGTGGAAAACATTGAACAAGTTCCCCATCACTTCCTTTACTCTTTTTGAAAACTCTATAAAATTCCTCATCCCAAATAAAGTAAGAGTACCATGTGTTTCTTTGCATATTGGAAAGATCATATGGATGCCATGGGAACTCATGTTGATGCTCACATGGTAAGACAATATCAGTAAAACCGAAAAGTTTATCACAAAAGAAAAAAACTTACCTTGATGAATCTCCATATTGGATATGTATCCATCCACCCAATCAATATATGAATAGGGTTATTTTATTTCTGATCCATGTGAGGTGTAATCAATCATCTTCTTAAAATCTAATTCTTCTTTTAGTATGATAGACAACTCATGAATTCTTTCTTTCACGGCATGCATGCCAAACAATTATTTACAGATGCGAGCAATACTTTTGCATCCTTGGGCCTCCATTTGAGTGATATATTTATCTACCCAATCCATGAATAGACAATTACCTTTGTGTGTTTATTCAATGGGAATTTCTTCAACTACCTTTCCATAGTTAAAGAATCTGCATCCTTCTTCTGTAACCCAACAAGTGCTTGGAAAAAATCATTTTCATCATGGCTCTTCACAAGCATCTACAAATATGCACCTTCCTTATGTTTATCCCCCACATGAGGTTCCTCCATCACATCCAAAGTGTCTCCTACCATGTGCACATAATCATTTTCCATGCAAGATAGAGGGTTTGGTACTATTCTTAGTGACAGAACTATTATGAGGAAGTTTGCGAGGTTTTATCCTTTATCGTTTCCACGAGGAAAATATTTGTGTCTTGTGTATCTTATCTATCTTATGTATCTTGTTGTGATTGTTATTCTTTCAGATAAAGATCCTAATCTAGTCATATTGGTATTTTCTCTATAAATTAATTTTGGAGAAAGATCAAGAGCTGAAACTTGGAAAGGAAGAATAAGAAATATTATTGTATATTGTGTGTGAGTTTCAACATCATATTCTCTATACTTTAGGAGATATGATTCCTCCAAATCAGGGCTCCAACCTCTTCCAGAACTTAGTCTTAAAAATGTGACCTACGGAGAATTGCTATATTTTGTTCTAGGAAGGTCCAAAACAAATTTCTCAATATATTGTAGATAGGGCACGAACTATAGTTTCTGTGGTACGATTTTTAGACCCCGAAGTTGAAATAGTGACACGTGGAATTTCGTACAAGTTCATTATACTAAAATATCCCTCAAACAAGTCACCTTGGGAAACTTAGCATAAGTTCCACTTTGGGAATCTAATTATGCTCTGACTCGTGGGGTTGGAAATAAGAAAAAACAATCTATCTTAAGACGAAGTTTCACACCTTGAGGTGCAGGAATTTAGGAGATACAATAAAATCAAGATCAGATAATTCTGCAGAAGAAATTGGAGAAACTAGGAAAGTATGCAATGGAGGTTCTGAAGAGATTCAAAATGTTGGAATGCAAAGCGATAGCCACACCTATGGCATTGAACCTGGAGCTACTGTGTGATGCTTCATCAGAGATAGTTGATGCCATGATTTAACATCTGATAATTGGTTCATTGATGTACCTAAAGAATATGAGACCAATCATATGCTTTGTTGTGAGCACCCTGAGCCAATTCCTAATGATTCCTAGACATGTTCACTTGATAGATGGAAAGCATGCATTGAGGTACCTGAAGGGTACAGTTGACTATGGGCTCAAGTATGATGCGAGTCAAAATATTAACCTACATGGTTATCTTGATTTGTATTGGGAAGGAAGCGCCACTAATATGAACAACAATTTGGGATGTTGCTTCAGTTTGGGATCCGGTATGAACTCCTAGTTTAGCAAGAAGAATTCCTCCATGGCACTGACTACAGCCGAGGAAAATTATGTTGCAACACATTTGTCTAGTTGTGAGGCAGTATGGATTCAAAAGATACTGTCTGATTTATTTAATGTTGAGTTAGAGGCGACTTGTATCTTTTGCAACAACTAGAGTTGCATGAAGTTGTCGAAGAACCTGGTGTTCCATAACAAGTCGAAACATATTGAGACCAAGTATCACTATATATGAGATATGGTGTAGAGAGGAGTAGTGAATCTCCAGTACATGGAGACGGATGAGCAGATAGTCGATGTGTTGACCAAGCCGCTAGCCAGAGTGATGTTCGAGTACTTCAAAGAGAGACTTGGTGTCATCCAAATCGATGTCCCTAAAAATAGGGAGTGATGAGCTCTTGAATGGTGGTAGAAGCAGATTGTCCCCAAACATAATCAGTCCTGGCGTGCTCCTATGATAGAGATGATGAGAGACTGGAAGATGCAGATGCACTAGAATGAGATATCACATGGGAAGGAATACAGGTTGTACCTATACGTAATCAGTCTTGGCATAGTACGTAGGTTGTCCCAGGATGTAAACAGTCCTGTCAGGTCGTCCTCAGATGTAATCAATCTTGGCGTAGTATGCAGGTTATCCCTAGATGTAATGAGTCCTGGAAGGTATTCCTCGAATGTAATGAGTCCTGGTGTAGGACACAAGTTATACTAGGATGTAATGAGTCCTTGAGGTTGTCCTTGGACATAATCAATCCTGGCATAGTACCTAGGTTGTCCCTGGATGTAATCAGTCCTTATGTGTTCCCATGTTGGAGATGATGAGAGGTCACAAGGCACTTGCTGTGCTCCTACAAAATTTTCACATAATGGAAGACGCAGGTTGTCTTAGAGACGTAATGAGTCTTGGCATGCTCCTATGTTGGTATAACATGGGCTAACCACGGAGAGACACAATGCACTTGGTGTGCTCCTATGTGATTCTCATATATTGGTAGATGCATGTTGTCTTTGATACGTAAGGAGTCATGGCGTGCTCCTATGTTGGAAGAACACAGGTGGTATGTTGGACATGAGGTGTGCATCTAGGTTGTTCTCTGTGTATGATGATGAGATAATATGAATACGATGAGATGACGGTAGGAGACACGGGTGATTGGAGTGGCATTGTAATGTATAATCCTGAGTTGTATCTATGTGATGGCTTGCTCATGGATATGATGAAGACATAGATGAGGATTAGGCCTACACCCAGCATGAAATAAGGTTGGCTCTATAGAAAAATCCTATGACGGGTAGATCTAATGGATGTCACTATTTAATGATCGACAAGATGAGGAATATGGTAGAAGAAATGATGATGATTCGGTGATGATTATGTGGCCAGATGTGTTGATGACTGTAGAGAGAGAATACATTCCTAGTTAAGAGGGAGTATTGTTGTATTTGTAGCTTCGGAAGATATTATAATGTATATTGTTGTACCCCCACCGGAAATATGTTTCCCTCCTTTCGAAATGTCATTATTGTATATAATTATTGTGGTAAACCCTTCATTATAAGTTGGGGAAATATTCCCCAAGTTGAATGTAATAAAATGTATTTTTCAGTATCCCTAGGTGTAGTCAGCCCAGATAGGTTAAGAGGTCGGCCCAAACATGTTTTAGGTCAGTCACTTAATGTGTATAAATAGGGAGCTNGAGAGAGAGAGAGAGAGAGAGAGAGAGAGAGAGTTGCAGAAGACTTCTTATTCTTGGTTTTTTCCATCTTCTGATATTGTCTTAGTGACGGAACTATTCTGAGGAAGTTTGCATGGTTTCCTCCTTTATGGTTTCCCCAGGGAAAATCTTTATATCTTTTTTATATTCTTTATATTATGTATATTTGTGTGCTTGTTATTCTTTCATATAAAGATCCTAATCATTTGAATTAGAATATAAAAACTAACCATTTTCTCCTTCCAATGACCGATACCTATGATCATCTTGCTTGTGGAATGGATCCACAACACATATCTCATTCTCAACATACAATTTAACATTATAATATTTTGAAAAATCATAAATTACATTATACCTTGGTTTTCCATCTTCATGTGGAGAAATTATAGTGCCCTGCTCTTCCATCAAATTATCTAGTTCACATACAAGTGGTGTGGGATTGTCTTATGCTTCATTATGAAGCTCAAGTGGTGACTGAAAATCTGATTTATATTCTTCTTTTAGATCTGATCCAAGATATGTCTCACCACCATCACGTGAACTAATATCCATTGCATTGAAATGGAAATCACCCACAAAGAATCTAGAAGTGAATTCTCCTCCCACATTTCCAACAACCTGATGATGGGATGTTGGATATTCAACTGCGCATGGTTCCTCATCATCTTCTTTTTGGGGTAGATTGGTTCTAGCATGCTCTTCCTCATTAGATTCCACCATAATACTCACATATGCATTTTGTGATTCACTCTACTCCTATTCTTCCTTTGATTGGAGCAAATATATGTGCATGCTATCACTTTTATCTCCAGGTGATTCTTCTTCATGTCCATTATCATCTATATATAGGCCTCCATCTATGTAGATGACCTCTTACTCTTCTTCATAACATTCACAGTGTTCTTCAATAATTGGGACTAGATTCTAGATCCATGAACTAGTTGTGCACTTTGATGAACCCTCAAAGTATGGCAAAGAAATATTACCAATAACATTCTTCAACCCATAATTTTGATTATGATTTCGGGGACTACCTCTTGGATTGGTTTTTTTATCTAAGATCACATAATTATTTGAATTTCATATCTCTTCTACATTATTCATTCAAAGTAATATATTCAGCATGCTTTCCATCCAATGTAGCAATACTTTCATTCTGGATATATAACTCTTCTCTTTGCTCATCAATGAATTTGGACATAGTAGGCCTTTATTGACTTGGAGGCTCCATTCTGAATTTACCAGGACGATTGTGAGGCCTAATTCTTGAAAATACAAACTCCTCAGGGCTCTTCCTTTCTCCATGTTGTGAACCATGGTCGGTCCCTTCACCATCCTCTTTTCCTATATTCTTAGCCAGGAACTCTCTAGTTTCTTATTCATATCGAATTATATTATGAGATATATCTTGTAATCCTTTGAGCATGCTTTGGACAAAAAGTTTGAACTCTTATTTCTCATCCATGTTTGACATGTCTCTAACTCCTTGGATCTGAACTTTTTATGGAAATCGTTAATGAAAAACCAAGCAAGTTTATAAGACCATGCTATGATACCACTTGTAATATCCCCAAAATCAAATTTATAGGAATATTAACTCAAACACCAGGTTCTATCATAAAATTAGGAACTAGTAAGGCCTTTGAAAACTCACACAAAATAAAATAATGGATTAGATAAAGAAAATTTTAGGTCTGGAAAAATACATCATAGACACACCAATTCAGAATTCAAGGAAAGATAGTCATCGAAATGCTTGATCTCAATAATCATGTGCACAATGTACTAGGACCATTCAGGTTTCAAACATCAGTGAGACTAGAGTCTACTTCCAAGATCCCAGGAGCGCTATAATATGGAAAATATATCCATGATATTATAAAGGCTCTAATTTAGAGTTTGGGGAGGATTGGAGTTTATTTGAAAGTCAAATAAGCAAGACTATTTCCTGGGAGAACTCAATTAGTTGAGATTCATCCTTTTACCAACAGTGGTTAAGGGTCTCGATTTATGGTTTTGATGCTTGAAGTGGTTTCATGGATGTATTAAGGACCTGAAACAACTTATATATTCTAAATTTGGATTACATATTGCTTCTAGCATCACATACTACAAAACTAATCAATTTTACATTGAAAACTAGACAAGGTGTAAATAACTCAATGGAAACTTAATCAAACTGTCTCATATTTTCATGAAAGTTGTAGAAATACATTATTACATCAATTAAGTGTCAAAGTGGATGAAATAAATATCACAAAGGTATTAATGAATCATCCTCTAACAAAATCTAGCAATATAGTGAGAAAAGGAGTCCATCTTCACATAGGAACTTGAAGATTTGAATTCAAAATTCTGCAATAAATGGAGCAGATTTTTATATTATAGATTAACCTGAAAATAATCCTGTTAATGGATAAAATACACTAATCCTAGTATCATAACTTTTCTTCTTCAATGAATTAGAGAGAATAGAAGAGAAGGATGGAAAACTAAGAGATTCGAACTGAAGGCTTGGTCTTCCTTCTCCTTGGCCTTCGAACTTGGTTGGAAATGCTTCCAGACCTGCAATACACTCAGTGACAATGTTTTAATTTCATCATATTCTCAATAGCATGGGAACATCTCCCAGCTTGGACTAGGGCACATCTCCCAAGTTAGAGTAGCACAATGCTCTCAATGCAAATACAAACTGTAAAGGGATGTTAAAGTGATGTGCTAGCTTATTTTATAGAAAATATTGCTTCTTTTCCAAGCTACCTTGACCAATTTCACCCTCATGAGTTAGATTAGGAAGATTTTGCTTTAGGAGCTTTCCTTTTTTGTTTTCTACTTTTATTGCTTTATTCTCCTTTTCTTCCTTCTTTATTATGCTTTTTTGCTTTTGTCTTCTTTATCCTACTTTTCTACCTTATCCTGCTTTTCTGCTTTATCCTGCATTTCTTCTTTATTATGCTTTTCCTGAAGTTTCCTTCTTTGTACTACTTTTCTGCTTTATGGCAACGTTTCCCTACTTTATCTAGTTTCCTTCTTTTTTTCCTTTCCATCTTTAAGGTGCTTTCTCATTTCTTTATTCTTTTGCAAGATAAGATGCTTTCTCCTTTATTTCTTATTTTGCAAGGTTCCTTTGGTCAAACCTTATCCTCTTATGCGCCCTTATGGTCCATTATCCTCATTTATTTTATCAACAATAAAATTTATTCATGGAAAATAGATTTAACTTAAGTGCATTTCAATCATTAGGAGAAATTTTACATCTAACTAATTGATTGGATAGTTTTTAAGATTCAATCCCAAGAACTTGATGTATTTTCCTTTTAAAACCACATGGACTAAATAGCTTAGTAGGATGATCCATGTGTCACCAAAATGGGGACATGACAATTCTTTTGTTGATGTTCTTACCTTCAAATAGACTGGTCGGTGCATCGAACATTTCCTTTGGAGTATTCTTTAAAGATAATTGAGGGATCAAATGATCCTTGTTAGAATCAACTATGATCCTCTTAGATTTGATCATGTGCTTCTTGTGGTTGGATTTTGCTTAATCTTTCTCGGATTCCTTGAACTCATATTTGATGTAGCCTTATAGGTCATGTTCATCAGGGATGAGCATGACTTTGTACTTCCATGTTCTAAAATTATGTGCTCCTTCAATCTTTTCATCAAGCTTGGTGTTTTTTGTCATATTTAATGAATGAGAACCTTAAATGGAAATATAGGATGTATAACTTACCAATTTGAGGACTGCTTCTGAAATATGCTTCAAGATTACGTAGGGTTTGATAGGGAAACCCTAATTTTCCAATTTTGGTCACTTGCAAATATGATTGGAGGAAAGAATACACATCCCCAAGGCGAGTTGGTACATATATTTCTTTTCCCATATATGTATATGGAACCTTAAAAAATATGATGCCCTAGTTTCTCTTGGTAATAATGGTAGGTCAAAAAAATAAAGTCCACGGAATTGAAGACTGCTTCGACAAAAATATGTGGCCTCCTAGGGAGATTTGAATGCTCCATCTTTTTTGGATGATCTATAGAGGGATTTGTCCAGAATAGTAAGCCCTAGCTTGTTGAACTATTGGATAAGTTGTTGCACATTGTCTTCTTTCAAGTTGGCTTTGATACCATGTTAATATTTTAAGAGTTTTTTATGCCAAAAAAGAATCATTGAAAGAATAAAAATCACAGTGGAACAAAAGAGAACAAAAGTATTTATTCTCGGAAACCCTCATGGGGGAGAAAACCCAGCAAAACTTCCTCGATACAGTGTGAGACCCAAAAATAAGACTACATTTCTTCCTCGCTCTCAAATGGACTTCTCCTTCTCTCTTTAGAGAACTTCCTTGAGTTCTGAGTCTGTGTAAATGAGGAAGGAACCTCACCTATTTATATTGATCACTTGAGAAGCCTAATAACCCAACAGAGCTGAATTTTCCTCTCAACCATGCCGACTTTCCTTGGGAGACTCAAAATAAATTTTAATAATACTTTTGTGGGTACTATTGACCCAGATTACAATTGAGGTTTTACCTCAAGTATTTACAAGACCAATTACATTAATGACACTCCAATCGAAGGAACAACATCTCTTAAAGGAGGAATAATAATAAATCTACAAAATAGAATATCTTCTATAGTTACATTTTTTTAATGTGGGCACCTTAGCACTCTCCTTATTTGGCCAAGATTAGGAAAAATTCCCTTTGGTAGTCTAAGGGAAAGAAGATAGAGAAGAACATGCATAATGGTAATTCCAATAGAAAGGGCCTTTCGTTTCCCATTCCCCTCTCCTATTTTAATTTTCCAATTCAATTTAATCTTGCCTTTTTTTTTTCTTTTTTTTCTTTTTTTTTCTTTTTTTTTCCTCTCTTTTGCTTAATTTCATTATTGTTAATGTATTGTTACACTGTATCCGATGTAATGGAGAATATGTATCTGGATACTAAGGGGGAAGATGTTCCATCTTGTGAATAATAATGTCTAAATATTAATATATGAATGGATGATTTATTACAATGGATATGGCCGCCTTAAATATGGCTTGCCCATCAAATGTTGAAGAGCCATTTCTCTTCATAACTATATTTAATAATGAATTATTATTACTAATGGTTATAACCTAATTATTTACTATTTCATTGTTGTAACATTGCCTTCCCCTTAGGAAAGATTTGTCCTCAAAGCTTAGATTATTGATGTCATCTTTTCATTCTCGGTTTGTGTTGAAATAACATCATTACTTCCTTTATGTATTTTTTAGAACTTGTCTTATGTATGTGCTTGGTATTTATGCAATAGTTTGTCATTTTCATTTCATTTGTAACTTGAATTTGTACTTCATTATGTTTATTATTGTTGCCCCATTTTCCATGTGCATGAATACGAGGAATGTTTTTGTGACTGGCCATATCAAGATTTGTTTTAGAAATCGCTTGTCCCATGATACTTATGTTGTCATCACGTAATGGTTCTTTTTTATTATCCTTACGAGTTATCTCAAGAAGTGACATCTCTTGAGGCTTCTCACACTTGAAGTTGTTAGATAGTGTTACATTTAGGTTTCTCCAAGGTGGTAGAAGAGTTAAGGTAGAAGATGAATCTATGATATCTTATTTCTTTGACTTGGATTCCTTTGCATACTGTAGGATCCATCTTTTGTCATTGTATGGATCGTCTTTATTGTCAATGATACTAGCTTGACTCTTATTATCATCTTGGTCAAGCTCATTTTTTTCAAATATATTATTGGTATTTTGGCCATCCCTAATATATTTTGTCTTTTTGTCTTGTTTATTGTCTTGGTCAATTTTGTTTCTCTCATTTCCATTGACATAGTGGTCCAACATATCTAAGTTACTTATATGGTTTGTACTAGACCTTAGTTTTTGTAACATTTCCATTATTGTATTCTGGTTTTGTGTCATGATGCTCAAGTTTTGTGCCATTGTACTTACGTTTTGTGTTATAGCACTCATCTTGTCATCTAACTCTTTGTGTTTCTCGATCATGACATCCAATTTGTCGTCTAGTCTTCTTTCTAACACTAGAACAACTTCATTTTTTATTTCCCTCTTTAGCGTTTTTTTGTTATTTTTTATTTCTTCTCTGAATTTTTCTTGGTTGGCGATAATGGCTTTGACATCCTTCTCAAATTTTTCAATTTGGGCTTTTAGATTTGCCATAGTCTTGGTCCGAGTATGCGGCTATGAATATTTTGATGTTTATTTTGACTTATGGGGGAATAAAAGACAAAAAATGTCTTTTGTTTTAATAGGTAATTATTAATAATTATATTACTTTTGGAGTAAAATTTTAAATAAAAATAATAATATAACTATTATTATATTAATAATTTTTATTTTCAAATACGTAGAGTGGGATTGTAAGGTTTTGAATTTTAATAATAATAACAATATTTATTAAAATAATTGAATTTTATTATTATATTAGAAAAAATTGTTTTGTAGGGATTTTGTGGAGAAGGTTGATGGAGGCGGTGATGACAGATCGTCGGTGGAAGATGAGAGGAGGCATAGGTTAGCATAGATTTAGAAACAAAGGTTAGTTAAGGTTAGCAGCGGAAGAGGAAGCAGAGGGTATGTGCAAGAGTGATGCACCACAAGGGAGAAGGGAGGTGGGAGCATGTAGCAAGAGTGGAGGAAGCTAAATTTACAGGGATGAAGGAAGGGCATGGAAGGAGTCTGGAGATGGGGGAAACATGGAGCAGAAGTGGAAGTACGGATAGGGAGCTACAATGGTGGCAGGCAGTGCGTAGCAGGAGGGTGTGGTTAGAAGGAGCGGGGATATAGCGGGAGAGGGGCGCAATGGGTGGAAGGGCATGGGAGAAGAGTGCAATAGGCGAGGAAAATGTGGAGTAGGAGGGAAGATTGGGGCGTGCAGAGAAATGGAGGTGGCACACGGTGGAGGATGGGGACGTGCGGTGGAGAAGGGGGAAAGGCGCAGCAAAAAATTGTGGGTGAATGTGAAATGGAGAGAGACATGTGAGGGAGTGGCAGTGGAAAGATGGAGAGTGGAGGGGGTTGCACAGGCATGTGGAGTGGTAGGGAAATGAGTGGCATGGAAGCGAGTGGGGGAGTTGTGTGGATCAACAAGCAGTGGAAGGGAGGATGTGTGAGAGAGAAAATGAAGAATGAAGTGTGAGTGATGGGTGAAAGTAAGTGGATGAGCCAAAATCAAGCTCAGTGCCGGAGGAGCGAATTCACTCTAATACCAATGTTACACTGTATCCGATGTAATTTAGAATCTGTATCTAGATACTAAGGGAGGAGATGTTCCATCTTATGAATAATAATGTATAAATATTAATATATGAATGGATGATTTATTACAATGGATATGGCCACCTTAAATATGGCTTGATTACCAAATGTTGAAGAGAAATTTCTCTTCATAACTATATTTAATAATGTATTATTATTACTAATGGTTATAACCTAATTATTTACTATTTTATTGTTGTAACATGTATTTTATAACCTTTATACAATGCCAAAATGTATTACATGTACTAATTGTTCCAACCAAATTTCCGTTCATATCCATTTTCACATCACACCTCCCAATTGAGAGTTTTTTTATTCTCCAAAATATCCAGGAAACCAAAATGGATCAATTTTCATTCTATCGACTTCTCTAGAACATGGGTTATAACTATGTCTCTCGTCTACAACTCTAACTTTGGCTTTGGATTTGGCATCATGGATCTGGTTGTTGGATCGGGTCCTGGCTATGGCTTATCTCTTGGATCCGGCTCACTCATTTCCACTGCAAAATTCTACTAATTGATTCTCAACTCTATATAGTCCTCTTATCTAAACTCTAGACTCAATGTCCATTCTCATCTCCATCTTAGAATTGGACACAACCCATATCAACAATTCAATGAAGCTAACACAAATTCTAGTCTTAGTTGGTTCATTGTTGAATGTATGTAGAACTTATTCAATAGTGAGATCCTAGTGAGCATATGACATCACCAAGGGAAGTGTGGACTACCCTCTTATTCTGGGATAAATTGCTTCCCAAGATGGAAACAATTCTCTATTGACAAGTCATTCTTCAACCAATTTTCAATGAGCAAAACATCAAATTAGGATTGAGATCTTATTATGTTCTCTCCTACTTCCATTGAACTATTACTTACTTCATTGGTGAGGCTAGACTCTTGTTCCACTACAAATTTTTGGACACTTTCTGCTCCTTGGGATGCTAAGGCGATGAGCTCTTCACTACTAGAATCATTTGCTTCTTGTCATGGTAGCAATGCTCTGTTGCTAGGATGAATTACTTATCATCACAGAAGTGGTTCTCTATTGTTGGTAGGTGTTAATCAACACTTAGTCTCTGTAACAATGTTGAATGAATGATTTAATTGGTGAGAAATCATAACCACCAAAATGGCATTCTTCATGTACCAAAATTTACACACATCTTTGGTTTCAAGTGACAATCATCAGTAGACTACAATGGTGGTCTCACTCAACATTCAATGCTAAGAACAACAGTCTCCATGATCTTGTAGTTGTTGCTCCACATAGTTATCATAAGTGCATTCAATTAATCACCAAAACAACCAAACATAATAAGGAATGATTGCTTCATCTGCTATCATGGAATTCCAAGGAACCTCCAAGGTCATTGACCTCCATGAACCAACCTCAAAAAAATCCCCAAGAAAGGAATATTAATATGTAAGATGGAAGGAAACATTAATCAAAATGGAGCTACTCTTAATGTCTGTAACAATTCAATATCTTCATCCATGGTGTTGTAAACCCCTTATGTTGCTAAATATTCTTGGACAACTTATGCCCCTTAGACTAGAGATGTAAGAAAGTCCTCATATCCCTCAATCTTCACTCTTCACACTCTTTCTCTTCAACATGCAGCTCTTAGGGTGAAGGTCTGGATGAAGTTTCCAACACTTCGCTTCCCAATGTCCACTTAACTTACAATGACAAAAAAAATTATTTATGTTAACTTTCCTCCTTGGAATCCTCCTCGTCTTTGTGTTCTTTCAAGTTCACTACTGGTTAGAAAAAATCTCATTGGTATTTCTCCTGTGAAAGCAATATGGTTGATGGAAAGTGGCTTGCTTCTCCTAGCAAGATTCCTTCACATGGCCTTTCTTCCCACATAATAAACATGCATCTAAGTACCTATAGATAATAGTAGTATGGCCTTTCTTCTTCAAGCATTGAAAAAGAAAGGATGTCACATTTGATATATACCCCTTAGTCTTCTTCTTCTTGTCTTGGATAATGTCAGTTCTAAGTGTTGGTGTGGTTGAATGTAACAACCCTTTCCTATTGATGTATAATGTAATTAACTATGAATTCCCAAGAGGTTGAAACTTATAATATTTTTATAATTATTAATAAAAATATATATATAATTGGTCGTGGTTGAGGTAGAGCTCTGAGAAGTCGAGGGCTCATGTATTCACTAGAGAGATGGTAAAGGGGTTGTAGATGGCCTACGTGGATATGTTATGACCTTATTATAGCCTTGAGTAACTAAAATAAGACCTTATGTCCTTAAGTGAGCCTAAACACCCTTAATTAGACTTAAACATGACTAAGAGTTAATAGTGTGTAAAATGTGATTAAGGGGAAGTATTTTCCTTGACACGTGCCCTTGGGAATTCATGTAAGGAAAAAAGGTGGTAGATTCATTCTGAAGGAATTTTTTGGTCAGTTGAGTGGGGGGGGAGTGACTATTATGTGTGTGTAGAGAAGAACCGACCAAGGCAGTGCATGTGTAGAAGCAAATCTAGGAAGATATCCAAGTGAATTTCATTTCAGAATCATTGTTGTAACACCCTAGTTTTGACCCCATGGTATTAAAATTGTACATGATATATATATTGTATTTAAATAATGGCAAGGAGCTCAAGGCCAAGGCCTTGCCATTGATTTGGTGTTTTGTGTATCGAAGATCAAGGATGATGCCGATGGTTCTTACGTTAGTCAGGCACAGTATATTTTGGGACACTGTGTAAAAATGCAATTTAATAAAATACTGCAACGTAAGAGATGGGGGCATGATTTCACAAGGAATAGGGAGTGGAGTTAGTCAAACTCTTGATCCAGTGGGGTGAGACCAGACATCAATGGGGGAACCCATAAACCCTTACCTACCTTTTTGTCCTATGTCCTCAATCATTTAATTCTTCCAGAAGAACATTTGAGGTAGTTAATGCCTTGGGCGGAGCAAGGCGTGGCAGTCAGATTTTGTGTCTGAGCAAGCCTGCAATCTAGGGAAGACACGTTCTTTATTCTAAAGCAAGTAAACACATGAATGTGTTTTCATTCTGTCTCTCCCTCAGGCATAAGAAGGTTTTATTGTTGTTGTTTGCGGATGGTCGAAGGAGGATACATGCATTGTTCATTGGTTCACTATCCTGAGTCGTGGAGTGGTTTGTTCTGCAGTGTTTCACTTATGTACAAGTAAAAACCCTATTTCTCCTGTGTTACAGAGTGGTATGCAAACCTGGTCGTCTTTGTTACCAAGTGGAGCCCTATGTTGTTGTGTCTCCTTATGGTTTTGTGTTATGTGTGCCTTGGTTTGGGTCTGAACTGTATACAAGACTTAGGAGTGGAAGAGACATGGGATGGCATTCATAAACCTAGTGCAGAGAGGAACCTCACAAAAATAAGAGTGGCTAGTGAATCTTCTATGACTACTACATATGGCTCAATTTTCCCACGAAAGTTTGCCACGAAAAAAGTTAAAATCACATTTTTCGTGGAAAAATAGTTTAATTTTTTGAAAAAATTTGAAAATGAACCTGAGGATTATCGCTCTAGCGACGTTATGCACCTTTCATCTCTATAGCAACGAACTTTCATTGGAATAGTGACAAAAAAAGGAATTCATTGGAATAGTGACAAAACACACCATTCGTTGGAAGAGCAACGAAAGTTAAAGAACGTCACTATAGCGACGAAGGTATCAATGTTAAGGGTTACATGTTAAATGGGTGAAGGACATATGTGTATTAGGTGTTAAGGATATGGCTCAACCTTAGGATAAATTTTTAGGTCCTTAGGATATGTTATTAGGTGAAAATGATGCTAATTGAAAAATGGTGCATTGTCTCTAATGAGTTCATTAACCTAACATGGTCCTTATACATATATCATTGATTTCCAATTTATTTCTACCAAGAGGTTGTTAACATAAATTTTCTATTTTGAGTCATATTTCTTGATTTATTTATCCATATCAACATTATAACCCTTATTTCTCTCGAGAATGGTGTTTGCCTCTAGATACATGGAGTACTAACCCTTGTATTCATTGAGATGACCCTTCATCTTTCATTGTGTTGGCATTTATCATTGGGATAATCCTTCATCTTCCATGGTGTTGTCATTCATCTTTTATAGTCTAATACCATGAACTTTGATACGACTTGATGAGATCCTTAACATCAATATAATGTGATAACAATAGTAATAAGTAAGGAAAATATAAAGAAATCATTATTCCTTATTATACTATGACACAATTTAGTAATGAATTTATTAAAAATTGTTTCAAATAATAAGAAAAATTAAATAAAAGTGTATACTTTTATTAATAATGGCATCAATATCTAAACTTAAATAAAAAATTATTTCCTAAAAATATAGAAAATACACATTATAATCCATGAAGACTTAAAACTTGCTCCTTTTATTTAAGAGGAGATATAAACTAGTGCATACCAGATTTCAAAAAGTATGACTTTTAGTTGCCCTACCCAATTTTCATATTGGGTGACCATCACTTTTTAGCAACCCTAAATAATAATTTAGAGCTAATTATTTTCGTATATTAAAAAAAATCACATATTATATATTTTCATATATTAAGAAAAATAAACCTTGAAAATAATTGTAAATCAACAAACCTTGTGGCCCAACTATGTGCCTATGTGTGTGGTGAGGTTGATTCATCAATATCATCATCAACATCATCATTAGCATCATCATCATCATCATCCTCATCATCGTCATCACCATCACCATCACCATCATCATCATCATCATCATCATCCTCGTCGCCATCATCATCATCCTCGTCGCCATCGTCATCATCCTCAACGCCATCATCATCATCCTCATCCTCATCATCCTCATCCTCATCATCATCATCCTCATCATCATTGTTATTTTCATCATCATAGTCATCGCCTTCATCGTCATCATCATCATCACCATCATCATCATTATCATCAATATCATTATCAACATCATGATCATTAGCATCATCTCCATGATCATCATCATCATCATCATCATCGCCGTCATCATCATCATCATCATTGACATCATCATTAGCATCATCATCATCATCCTCATTGCCATCATCATCATCCTCGTCGCCATTACGAAAGTGCCTTAATGTCGCTATACGACGAAATGCAACTCTTATATTATAAGCTTCTAACAGGTTACGTGTGATTAAATAATACATTATTCCTTTTCTTGTAAATAAAAGAGAGCATTTTCACTCTCATGACCTATCACGAACCCTAAAATTCTACTATCCAAGGTAGATTATTTTCCATTAGGTGAAAGCAAGTAAAATATATCCACAAAGAAGTCGACGCATTCTTAGACATAGTTGAAAAAATAACCAAATAGGCATTTAAGCATATCAACCCAACTGCATAAAGGGTATTTATGTTGTGAGACCTTTAGGTGAGTAAGTCTCATTCCCAGAAGAACTCTTATGGATTATAAAACCTCAATCCATAAGAAAACTATTCTTATGGATTATAAAACCTCAATTTAAACCCATGGGATATAATACGTTAAATCATGTATTATTTAAATGATGAGGCTATGTTTTGGGATTCAATCCATGCGGGATAAACTATGTGAAATTAATATAAAGGCAATGCAAATATTACTAGTGCATAACTCAAGGCCAAGGCCTAACTAGTGAATATGTATGAGTCCCATTGTGAGCTAATATGTGTAATCACATGTTATTGAAAACGAGATTGGAACATAGTTAATTTCAAATATGAAAGAGTATAGCCATGTTATGACAACTATTTCACTGCTCCTATTATTTTCTTATTTTGCCAAGAGAGATTGTATTTTTTCAAACTTTGTCTTGATTATGCTCATTTACCAAAATCCATCAAACTATGTGTTAATTTTTGCCATAATAGTGATAATAAATTGCCTCTAATTTGGAAAATTGCACTTTACTTCTTCTTTTTTTAATATTTTGGCTAGGCATTATTTATTTTATCCTTAAACTCTTATTTATACAACCATAAAAAATGGGCCCTAGATATAACCACTTGTAGTCATTAGGTGGTTTATATTTAGTGAATGACTTAGACCTATTCCACTTCCAATATCACCCTTTGTCCATAGAGAACTATATGCCTAACTTAAGAAATAAAGAGTCCAAGATCAAGATTTTGACACTGTACTCCAAAATGATCTTATCATTTGTCATGGGACTCAAATTGTACTTTAATCATTTGTCATGGGACTCAATCTCTTTCTTAGATATCAAATAATTTCTTTGCAATCATTTATTACCTTTCCTTAAGAATAAGAGGGTTGAGAACCAATGGATATTGGCTAGAGATTTCCTTTTCTAGAAGTGACCACATTATAAAGTGGTCATCAAACAAGAGCCCTATTCTAAGGGAAATGTGCAGCTAACCACAATGTGTTATGGATAGATTATAGAGATACTCATGGTTTTCTAATAATGTTCTAGTCCTATTTCTTTATAATATCATATTTCAGTGTTTCTAAAATGCAATTATCATGTAACAGGGGTCATATAACTTTTATTAGTGATAAAAATTGTAAGTTATTGTTTTGTATTCTTTTTAGTATAAATAGGGGTTTCTCCCCAATATTTTGTAATTGTTATTATTTTATCACTGCAAGAAACAAAATTATTTGGAAGGTATCCTCCAACATAATTGAATTTTGTAGGTTTGATTCACCCTTGGTTGTGTATATGTTCCCCACTATTTCCTATACTTTTGTCTCTTTATTTCAGCTACTCTTTATTTATTTGTTTATGTTACGGTCAATAGTTGTAGTAATAGTTCCAATTTGGCTTTAGAAACACTACATGTTGGTATTAGAGCTTCAATCAATTTTCATTTTGTTGTATAGTTTCAAAAACAAAACAAAAAGGGCTATCGCAATGTGCAAAAAGGTGTTAACCTTAGCACTATTCAACCAAACACGACCAGGATGCATAACCACATAACCACATCACTATCTGCTTCCATAACACATCAATCACCATGTCATTTTCCACCTCAGACATCCGTATTACCACATCTGCCAAAAGGTTATTTCCGCCTCTTCTCCAAAAGGTTTGAGCTCCGGGCTTGTGAGCTTATCATGTAGTCCAAACACCCAAAGCCCCCACCATAAACCTTTGCACTAAACCGCGATCGAATTTACTAATCTCTGGCATTATAAAAACATAAAACTCAATTTCGTGGCCAATGTGGGATAATTCCCAAAAACAAATCACTTGTCGTCGTTGATTTTTTAATTCGACAATCCTTGAGTCTTCCTGCCTGATCAAGATGTTGTAGTTGATATGCAACAAGCTCTCTGTGTGACTCCTTGCGTGAGGTTACCTTCTACAAGCTCCATCTTCTCCCTAGGAAATATTCCAACCATTGCTTTTCGTGACATGGATTCACCAATGAAACATGTAGATATTGGGATTTTTGCCAACGACAAGGGAAAACATAGCATTGGTTTCCTATTTTGGATGCTAGCGATAATGGTTATGCAGATGCAAGGAACCATCCTTCCTGGTAATAAAAGGGACATCATGGTTGATTTGTTCTTTTACAGAGAGCCCAAGGAAGCTAAGGATCACGAAAACGAAGAGGCCCTGGTTGTTGAATATACTGCTGACTATACAACACCTGCCCTCGCCCTTTCTAGATGTCAATGGGGTACTGATATTCCAGATGCACAATGAGGGTCACCCCTGAACCCGGCGCAATCCCTGCTATGCCTACATTGCTCGTGTCTGATTGGGCCATTGGAGCAGGTCCAATCATTGCTAACGAATGGGACACAACACCTACTCCAGTGCCAATAGCAGCAGCAGGGTGGGATGTTGCATCGTTGCCAAGTTAGATATACCATATATGATATAGGGGTTTAGTAGTCAGATCAAGTCATAGTGTCCCAAAAGAATAGGAACGTACCCACCCACTCCCATATTCAACAACCTTGTCTTTTTCAAGACAAGGGATGATAGAAATCAACATAGAGGAGATATCAGTGACCCTAACGAGACAAATTGACACCAAAATGTTTGGAAAATCAATGTTTCATTTTTTTACAATGAAAACCCATATTCAATAAACCATTGTTTTAATTGGGAAAATATTTAATAAACCCTTTCTTTATAATGGATGAAGAAAAACCATTCTAAAAAGATCAAATTGTCATTTTGGATATAATGTTTTAATTTATGTAGTTTAAAGGCAATTGGCAATAAATCTATTTTTGTAATTGTAACACTTTTTTTCTCTGTGCAAGTTTATCTTACTACCGTAATAAATAGCAATTTTTTTCAATGTTTTGTCCTTCAAAGCCCCATTTTTTCAATATTTTGTCATATAAGGCCCCATAATTCCATATCATATTCATTGGTATATACATGTAACAGGAGGTTTCAGCCATGTCCTCACAAAAACAATGCAAAAGTTCGTATTTATTTTAGTTCTATGAATACATATTCACATTCTTCAATACACTCAAACAAAATACCCTTGACCAAGAGGGAATTTAAAGGAAATTTTAGATATGCATTCAACTAAACATAGAAGATATCCAGTAAGCCATCCATTCATAACCATTCAAGAACAATTTAAGTGATAGAGTCTATTAAGAAAACAAATTAAAAAAAATAAAATCCTTTAACTAGATCAATCACTCTAAATATTAATTCACAATGATAATACAATGTGATCCATGGCACTTAAAAAAATTTGGAGGGAAGAGTCTATTGTGCGCATTAACAAATTTCATATATAGGTTATGAGTCATGTAAACTAATCTTGGGCATTTATGGTCTAAGTCCTTTAATTTTTACCTTGAAACATGTATTGGACTCGGAGGCCCATCCTTTATGTGCAAAATCGAATGCTACATCAACTATATTTAGTATAATCAATAGCTACATATAGAAAACCCCATACAAGGGAGGATCATGCTTGTTAGGCTTTGGACCTAGGTCATTGTTACAACAACCACACGAAGTTGCTACTACAACACAATGTGATAGAAATATTTTTGACTAGTGTTGTGACCTATGAAGTGAACCATTAAGCGACATCATTATTTGTTGAAGTAATGAAACCTTATATGAGAATGGAATGACAAGGGAAATAGAAGTCCCACAACATATATCAAGAAACATGTATTGGACTCAAAGGCCCATCCTTCACGTGCATTTATGGTCTAAGTCCTTTAATTTTTACCTTGAAACATGTATTGGACTCGGAGGCCCATCCTTTATATGAAAAATCGAATTCTACATCAAATATATTTATTATAATCAATAGCTGCATATATAAAACCCCATACAAGGGAGGATCATGCTTGTTAGGATTTGGACCTAGGTCGTTGTTACAACAACCACATGAAGTTGCTACTAGAACACAACGTGATAGAAATATTTTTGACTAGTGTTGTGACCTATGAAGTGAACCATTAAGCGACATCATTATTTGTTGAAGTAATGAAACCTTAAATGAGAATAGAATGACAAGGGAAATAGAAGTCCTACAACATATATCAAGGAAAACTACCCCTAAGGAACCAAACCATTATATCAATCATGTAAACCACTCTTTATATAAATTTATGGTCTAAGTCCTTTATTTTTTACCTTGAAACATGTATTAAACTAGGAGACTCATCCTTCATGTGACAAACCGAAAGCTACATCAAATATATTTTAGTATAATCAATAGATACATCTATAAAACCCCATGCATGGGAGAACCATGCTTCCTAGGATTTAGACTTGGGTGATTGTCACAACAACCACACTAAGTTGCTACTAGAACACACCACAAGAGATATATTATCGACTCGTGTTGTGACCTGTGAAGTGAACCATTAAGTGAAATTGTTAGTTGTTGAAGTAATGACAACCTTAAATGATAATTAAATGACAAAGGAAATAGAACTTCGAAAACATATATCAAGAATTTGGATCTAAGGAAGGACCTTTAATTGAATGCATTTATTCATGGATTGGAGGTCAACAGGTTGAATATAATTCTTATTTTTTGCTGAAGATGAAGATGATTCTATCATGGAAAGAACATGTATACAAAGTAAAAATTAGAATCCATCGATAGTAGACCCTAAAGCATGACTTGGGCCAAGAGAGTCGATATTGGTGTGGAGAGTTGTTAATAAGTTCCATATCCCATTCTTGGACCACATATTGCTTCTAGAGTGCGCATGTTTTGGTCTAGGGTTATTTTTATGGACAAATAATCACATAGATGGAGTATATGCCCTTAAAAGTTTTGTTTTTTATAATGCATTACAATCCATTGATTCTAGACCCCAAAGAATGACATGGGATAAGAGACCCACTATTAGAGTGCCAAGCCTTGTGAAGAAGAAATGTAATTAAAAAGGTAAGTAGGGAATATCATAGCATTGGAAGTTATAAAACAAGTGAGATAATTATGGTAATCACTATCCATATCTAGATAGTTTCTAAATGTTTGAAATACTAAAAGTATATTAATCGTCATTATCATCATAATCGTCATCACCATCATCACAATCTATTTCATCTTCATCATGATAACCATCTTCACCACCACCAGCAACATCATCATCATCTTCATCATCCTCATCCTCATCATCCTCATCTTCATCATCATGTTCATCATCTTCATCATCCTCATCCTCATCATCCTCATCTTCATCATCATGTTCATCATCATCATCATCACCATCCTTGTCATCATCGTCATTGTCATCACCATCATCACAATAGTTGTCATCATCATCATCTTCATCATAATCATCATCTTCACCACCACCATAATATTCATCATGATCACCATATTTAATATTACCACCACCATATTCACCATCATCTTCATGATGATCATCATTGTCATCATGATCATCATCACTCTTCATCATGATCATCATCAATCTTCTTCATCTTCATTATCATG
>LPNX010181473.1:0-47500 GCA_001517045.1 Pseudotsuga menziesii | reverse complement strand
AGCATATTAGTCTTTTAATTTTCTACCTCCTCTTTCTTACCTCTCTAAATATTCAGGTTTGCATAGTGGGAAGCTTGAGGGAAGTTTCGAAAACATTTTCCACTTCCTTTATTAATATCTGTTAAATTTTTATTGTAGTATCTAGGAACAAATACCATTTCCTTTTCTTCCTATCAGTTGTTCTTGCCTTCTGATAGAGGGACTTTCAAAACCTACGTGGCCAATGTATCATGATTGATGGCTGACCTCAACCTGTGAACTTGTCAAGCACTTCATCTACTTCCGTTTCACCCCTGTTTGTGATCATTTCTATTTGGATTTCTTTTTTTGGTATACAATCTACTTAAGGAAAAGGATCCTCTCTTGGTATCAGGCCTCATTGGTCCCTCTGTGGTTTGTGGTCATTATATATACAATGTCCATGTCTACAAGCTATTACGATAATGGCATATATCTATGATGGGATTTAGTTCTACGGTAGTACTTAATTTTTTGAATCCTCCCTTCTTTAGGAATCTCCTGGTTAGGGAATGTTAAGGAAAGAGGTATTTCCTTGAAAAAAGAATGAGGTTATTATGCCTAGAAATGAGATATAGCGACCAACGGGGGATGGTAAGAAGATAGATGATCAAAAATAGCTACAGGAATCCCTAGGACATCTCCATCCTAGATGAAAAAGTAATACCCATGAATTTAATACTCTCATCATTAATACTTGTAAGGAAATAAAATATGTGATACAACCAGTCCTGGTATTTTGAGGGTACTATCAAGTGTGAGGTCAAGATAGCATCCTATGACGGATCTGTTGTTTGTTTTCTATGACTATAAGGTCCCAAAACACCTTGAATAATCTTACCTCTTTCTGTCGATACATGTTGTTTGTTATCTATGACTATGACGTCCCACAACACCTTGGATAATCTTACCTCTTTCTGTCGATACTCTTTCGTTATTCACAACCATTATTCCTTTATGAATTCATATAATATAGAACACAAATGGATGGCATACAGTCCCAATATTTTTATTAAACAAAGTTTGTAAAGTTCTCAATAAATAGCTTGAAAAATATTTGGATCTCGTGATCTGAATGTTGAACAGTTATCTTGACCTAGATATCATGGAATTCACAATAGGATCATTACTTGATGTTGTCATAAGTCAAGGGATGATATAGAGTGAAGAAAAGGGATTGGAGGTAGCTTATGACTTACCAGAAGAAATAGAAACAACATGCCTCTATGGGGATCAATTGAGGCTTCAGCAAATTTTGGCAAATTTCCTAGTGAATGCGATACAGTTCACATCAGCAGAAAAATCAGTTCAAATAAAAGTCAGTTCAACTAAAAGGCACTTGGGTGGCAATGTATATGTCATACATCTAGAATTCAGGTATGAAAATTTCCTCTTCTTTTCTGGAGAGGGTGTTGATCCGTAGTTTCATTTTGGCGGGTTTTGTTCTTTCTCATATTAAGGATGCAGAATGGAAAACATGCCTAATAATGTTTCCACACATTTTCAATTTACAAGTTAGAATTTATATATCATGCCATATTTAACATTCTGTAGAATGCGTGCAAGCTGAGGAATTATTTTTCTATTGTTCTTAAAAAATGCGAGATTTGCAGTTTTTACAGTTTGCCCCTATGATTTATGCATTCATGAGCCCTTGCTTTTCTTTTTCACACGACTATAACAGTGTTATATGTTGGTTTGTATCTTAGAACTTAGAAGCAGGAAGAATTTTGCTTATCATGGAATTAGAGTGCAATAGGGTTCTATTTATGATGATATTGTTCACAGGAATGTATGAATCCATTGAATTGTTGTTGCACAAATTGCTCCATTCCTAAGTGAGATTTATTTTTGTGGGACCCAAGGAATGAAATTAAAGTGTGCTGGTTAAAATTGCTTTGATAAGAATGTTGATTCTGGTATGTTTGCAGAATTACTCATCTAGGCTCTGGGTTGCCCGAAAAACTGGTGCAACAGATGTTCAATCTAGACCCGGATATGTCTCAAGAGGGTTTTGTTGGGACTTATAAATGTTACTTTTTCCTCCACTTTATCTTCCGCTATTCCTAACATTTCATCGTCCCATTAACCTTTTATCATACCGTTTCCATACATATATGTGGGTTTCACCTTATTATTTCCACTTTATTTATTTTTAGTATTATAAGTGAATTTATGATTAAATATTAGAAAATTAACATGTTTTTCACTAATATCTCAAAGTATAGATGAGCTTTGTAATGTGTAGGAATATGTGAAGGATTAATTCAAAGAAAAGACTTCAGGTATATCTCCTCCACCATTTCAAGGAGATAGTTATGCAAAGAATATTCCAATGAGAAGATCATGGAGATTTGGTTGAGAGACATGTGGAGAATTTGTGAAAGATATGTGGAGGATTTGAAGGGATCACGTCTTGTAATAATAGGAAAGTAGTTGAGTAAATAGTGGATCTCTCATTATGAGATGGTTATTTCCTTCATGTATAAAAGAGAGTGCTCTCTCTTCATTTCATTAATCTTAAATCCTAGATTATCTTAGAATATCTTAGATCTTAGATTATCTTAGAGAATAGTAGATTGTAGAAGTTAGTCTTGACTTTGTAATATGGAGAAAGGAATTCTTAGATTTTGTTCATAACATTGGTTTTGATGCTTTCATGATTTGTCATTGATTCTTGTGATGTAACTTAAGATTGCTTCATTGTTAATGTGAGCTCACATGTGTTGTCTTGTTACTCTTCATATGTTGTCTTTCTTTTATGTAATTTACTTTCAGTTGTGTGTTTCATATTCCTGCATTAGATTAGCAATTGCGTGTTTCAGCTTAAGGGGGGTTAGATTATATTAGTCTTAGTTTCACGGGGGGTTAGATTAGCTTAATTTCGTTTCAGTCCTGTATATACTTTGCATGTGCTTCGTAAGCCTACAAACCTCAGATTTACAAATTAAATGGCTGGGAAAATACTACAACGGAATTAAAACGACATTAATTTGGCCCAACATTTTGGCGTCGTTGCCAGGGAAGCACGATGGATTGAAGTTAGTTTGATTCATTTTCTACAAGCATACACTAGAGTGTGAATTTCAATTTCTACAATAAGTGAATTTCAATTTCTGCAAAGAGTGTTTCAATTATGCAAGTGTGAATTTCAATTTCAGCTAGTGTGTTTTCTCTCAACTGTGAAGAGTAATTGTTTTTTTTTTCTTGTAAAGAGTGTTTTTTTTAATTTGTTTCAGCAAAGAGTGTTTATTTAAATTTTTCATTTAGATTTGGGTGCTATAAGAATCCCTTTTTCAAAATGATTTAACAATGAGTTTAATCTTGGAACAACTCACTCAGATCCTTGCAAAAGTAGGGATCTCTTCTTCTCACGAAGAAGAGATCCTGAAAGAAGTCGAGAGCTTAATTAATCCTCCAACAACGAACAAGGAATCAACATACAAAGAATCCTGCACATCTAAGGATGAACAATCATGTGAAAAGGAGATCGAGGAGGACCAAGAGGAGTTGCAGCATGATCTGAGGAGTGAAAACTATGCCTACGAAAGCCCTATCAAACGATGGTTTCAAGCGAGTATGAGGTTAGAACAATTTATTTTTTATTTTTATTTAGTTAGATCACAGCCACAACAATTAAATTTGTTCATATTTGTATATTTCCATTGTTCATTCACGAAATTTAAAGATAATATATTCCTATTACGGTTGAGTGTATGGATACACTGGCTATTTGATTACACGTAACTGTTTTCTAATTACCAATTAGCATAGAGTAGATAGGATTTTATTTATAGTCTTCACTTTCACCCATAATAAGTATGCTCTCCTATGCGCTTCGTGTGATTGCGAGGATCAGAAATAGGATGACTAAATTGATTTCAGGAAGAATTATTATTGTTGACGAATAGCAAAAATTTTGCCTAATCTATTTTTCGTCTCCAATTTGTTCCATTTGCTCATAATTTTTTTTTTTTTACTTTATTTTTTTTGCAAAATAAGCTGTAACAGCTACAGCTGAAACACATAAGATGAAACCTTTTCCAGCTGAAACATATAAGCTGTAACATCTGTAGCTGAAACACATAAGGAAATAATAAATAAATGTTTGCAACATACCTAATCGATTTCATCTTTATTTTGCAAATCATTATCTCCATTTGCTAAGAACATTTTGAAATTCATTTTAAATAAAACTAACCTGCAAATTTCATGTGGCAGATTCATTTTAAACTAAACAGTCGTTGAAATTATAATAGATGCAACTCCAAGCTAAAACATCCCAACTCCATCAGTGTCATGCCAAAGCTTCTCCTCGGCTGGAGTCCCAGCCATCTTTTTGTCGTCACCCTTCATCCTGTAGCTGCCTGAAAATTAACTCTACAATAATTCCTCGGCTAAACCATTTCTGAATTTTCTGTATTTGCACACTCCATCCATTTGCAAAATATCCTTTGATCCAAAGAACAACCTACGACAACCAATCTATGATCATCCTTCCATCTGCAAATAAAAACAATAAACAGTAGGTGCATTAGGGTTATAAGTATAATGATAATAAATGGGAAAATTCATGCGGTAAATTCATTTTAAACCAAAAAAAAATCGATGAAATTACAATAGCTGCAACACTCTAGGCTGAAACAACGCAACTCCGAGCCGAAACAGGAGCTGAAGCAATGTCACACCTGAAGTCATAGCTATCCCTTTGCCTCCATCCTTCATCTTGTAGTTCAATAAGTTTGCGAGAAGAATTTTCAAAATTATTTTATTTGATTTTCTGAAAAACATAAAATACAATAAGTGGTATGCAATTTAATGTGGGTTGAGAGTGAACTGAGCTTTGAAATTTTGATTTGGTTCATTTTTTGTTTTGCTCGGCTAAACTTGTAGCAAACAATTAAATAATGGACCTGCAAATCGAACCTTGAACTAGAATATGCGAAAAAAAATTGGTCAATCAATAAGCAATGCACTTATCCTACGAAAAAAGAAAAAAAAACTCTTCCTTAGATCTACAGTAGCAATCGCCCTCATCTTTTGACCTTGAATAAAATATGCAACATTAATCCTTGCACCTTACACATCGAGACCTGTCAAAAAAAATAAAAATAAAAATAAAATAATAATAAACACAGTAAAAGTCTAAGCATGATGGTAAGGGGGCAAGAGATTTAAAATTTCGATATTATGGTTATGATTCATCCACCTCAATTCACTTAATCCCGGGAGAGATCAAAATCAAAAAGGCTACAATCACAGTGTAGATCGCAGAATAAGGAGAAATATTTTGAACCTTGAATATTGGGAAGTGCAATCGATTGACTTAACTAATTTGCCATGTTTGGCATTACAATCTTATTTTTTTTTATCCCATCTATCATTCTTTATTAATAAACAAATCCAATTGATTCTAAACCCATAATTTTTGCAACAACTAGGAAGTAAGCATGCTAGGAATTTGACTGATATGAGTTTGTCGGATGTTTTTAAAGCTCAATTACTAATTATATGTGATTTGCACTATGATTAAGTTGCCAAACTACAGGAAATGAGGGGCAAATTTCAACGAAATATTTTTTTATTTTTACATCTGCTGCCTAACTATAAATCAAACATCAAAACATTGCAGTAGAAGTCCGAAACCATTCAACGCAAGTTTACAATAGCAAAGTCAGTTTTAAGGCAGATAAATCATCATTTGATCGCCTTTGTGGGCGGATATACAGGCTAGGATAGTGACAGAACAAAGGATATTAGAGGAGGAAATTGAAGTTTACAATCAACTTCAAGAACAACTCAAGATTTCTCCAGCCTATCAAAAGATGCTCGAGGCTGAATCACAGCCACTTCCATTCACAGCTTAATACAGACAGTCAACTTCGCGTGCAATTTATGCGCCACTAGTGATGAATTTGAAAAATCTGGCACATGGGTTTTGTGCAGAAGGGTCTCATTCAGGTGAGTCGCCAACGGTTTGTGAAAATTCGACTTGGTTTGGGAGCAGTTTGCATTTTCTTGAACATGAAAATGCCATATTTCGGGATAGCCGGTTCTCAATGGGCAGATTTCACTTATCAGAATTGGTTTCCATAGATCAGAACCTTCTTTCAATATTGTTAAACTTTACTCGCTGGTTGTGAGAAGGGATTGATTGCTTATTCCCCATCTCATTTAGCATATTGAATGAATTTCTTGCTTCTGTTATCCAGTGGTCGAGCCAAAATTACAACACTCTTATTATGATTCTCGAGCATGCCAATCTATTCATGCCGATCTTATTATGTTTCTTTCTTCATGCCGATCTATTCATTGAATCCATGATTATTGTAGTACATGTTGATAGTAATCCTTTTTGTCCAAATGTATCCGGTCATTCAAAACGTCTAGAGCAGATAACAAATAAGAATCCCATGCAATATTCCATGTCATTTATGGAGTCAAACCTCAATACAATGGATTGTAGGTATAATGAATTACGCAAAGGTTATGTGTTCCTAAGGTATGTGAGCGCAACCTCTTTGCTCTCCATATTCACTTTCCATATTCCATATTCCTTCACTTCCCATGATCCAGATGGTTTCCCAGCTGCTCCTTGAGCTTCTGATGGTATTCCTTTCAGGTATTCAATAAGAACTTTTCAGCATGGTTTGCAGCTCGAGGAAGATGATCTTTGTAAGGATAATAAAATGTATTTGGGATAGTTTGGCGAAGGCAGACAAGAGCAGCAGATCGATACTTATGGGAAGGAACGCATGTATTTTATGCTAACGACGGTTTATGCGGGATCTAATGGATGTTGCAGCTAGTTGTTACAGCCGGTTGTTGCAGCCCGATGTTGCAGCTAGTTGTTGCAGCCTGATATTTAATTTTAAAATCCATGAAAGTGCATAATAAACCAATTTTCTCATAGCACAGCGAGTTGCAGATCCATCTAAAATAGAAAGGAATTGAATAAATCTGCAACAAATGGCCTGCAAATAGCTATTACAACCTTAACCAAAAAAATGCATGCCACATACAACACCTTAATTCGCGTCTCGATTTTCGGGCAGATGGAAAATAATATTGAAAATCCGAGACATGGGTTTTGTGCATAACAACCTCATTTACCTGACTCTTGTAGAAATCTCCAAACAAAGCCACGATTTGTGATATACAATTAGTTCTTCAAGAGAGTATTTTCCATATTTACTGTTGCGGCTGGTTCCAAGCAGCTGAAACAGTAAACTCCATTGTTGTGACAATAAAGGCTGAACATAGTTCTGTGAAGGCTGAACAAAGGCTGAACAAAGCTCAGAAAAAGGGTTGAACAAAGAAAATGCTGAACATAGTTCTGTGAAGGCTGAACATAGTTCTGTGAAGGTTGAACATAGTTTTGTAAAGGTTGAACAAAGGCTGAACAAAGCTCAGAAAAAGGGCTGAACAAAGAATAGAAAATGGCTGAACAAAGCCCCTAAGCATCAATTGAAAATATTAGAATCGTAGAAGCAATTGGACCGTTGTTAACACCACAAAAAGGAGGAAGGTGAGAATCAAATCGGTACGGGGAAGCTACTGGTGGTTATTGCAGCTCACTGTTGCAGCTGGTTGTTTAACCGCTTGAATCTGATTGATTGGTTAAATTCTTTTCATGTTGGTAAAATGACATAATGCAATCTTTGTTTTTGCAGATTGGCATAATTTGTATTATTTTTTAATTCTTAAAAACTCTCACGAAAGAAATATATTAATAACACACACATCGAGCTTCCATCTAAGACCCAAACACGCATTTGCTAAAAATTCATATACATACATTGATGTTTTCATTTTAATTTGTTGATGCTGTTTAAATTATGATCATACGAATATCTTTTAGATGGAGAAATTGATAATCATAAATACACTCAGGTTCGTGCTGGCAATTTCATTTGAATTCTTTATTTCTGTTTTGCGAATCATACAACGCTTTATTTTAGTTTTTTTTGTTTTGTTTAAAAATAAAAATATATTTGCAAATGGGCTTTCTTACATTCCCGAAAACAATACAAATGCATGAATTTTACGCTCTACGATAATTTGTTTTCTTCAAGTCACTTTGACAGCACACAAAGACAAAGGAAAAAACGCACTTTATTTTTGAAATTCAATTCGCTCGCCTTCGTACTAATTCCTGCATTTTACAATAATCTCACAAGTTTGATTGCAATTTTAGTACTATCATTTTTCAGGTTCGAAGATCGTCAATTTTTCTGTTGAAGTGATTTGTCATGAATCACAAAATTTTTAAAAGCATGCCTCGTTGACAATGTTTCCAGGATATTTAATTTTTAAATCAATAAATGTGCAATAAACCAATTTTCTCACAGCGTGAAAAGTTTCTTGTGTGTTGCAGCCGGCTGTCACAGTTAGGTTTGTTGCAGCTAGTTGTTGCGCAGCTGGCTGTCACACCTATGTAGTGTTGCAGTTGGCTTGTTGCATCTAGTTTTCGCGCAGCTGCCCATCACCGCTATGTGTCGAAGTCGTTGTTGTTGCAACTGGTTGGGTTGTTACAACTATGATCGAATGAAACCAGCACAGGAAACAGGTAATTTTCTTTGCAACTTATGTACTTCTTTCTGCATGATATGTTTTCTTTTACGAACTTCTCACAATTTTTATGCTATGTTGCATGAGGACATGCAACCAGATCAGTTGGGGAGAGAGAACTATATTCAATACATATTCACTAATAAGTTTTCATGCAGGATTTTGTACTAAAGTTATTTTTTAGGTTTCAGAGACAGTCGCATTTTGTTGTTGAAGTGACTTTTCAAAGAAACACAAAACTTTTAAGAAACATGCTTTGAGAGACAGCCTGAAGGAGCTGTTACTCATGACGTTTGTTGATAAACATCATAACGTTGGTTTTTACACAAAAACCATCCATAAACTCATTTGCGTCATGATTGTTTATCCATATTTCTCCTTCATAGCACCTTCACCATCCATGTCTTGAAGTCCACTTTCCATCGCTTTATCTGTCATGACTTCACACATACCTATCTTTCTGAATTGCATACATCCCTTTATCTTTTTCAGTTCATTTTGTCATTCTAGTTTTCCTTCTGAATTAAACCAGCTCCCTTTCCATGACTACATAGCCTTGCCATATCCACTGCTTGACTGTGAGATATTTTCACTTATAGTCCTACCAATATTTTTATACCAACTCATGTTAACTGATGTGGGATTCCCTAAGGCCCACCTTTCAACAAGTCTTACCCCATCGACCTCAGCACCTCATCTGGGATATAGACTAGAGTTCATTTTGAGTACCTGGAGGCTTGCATGCCTTAATGGAACGTTCTCTTGCTGACAATCATGGGAATTCATCAATGTCCCTTGATCGTCAGATCTTGCAAGTGGCTCGACATCAGCACATCTATTCTCACTTCGCAATATGTACTTGGGTACCTTGGCACTCATTGACATCACCGGTGATTTGCCTCGCATTGGTTAATGGCATTCATTAATGGCCAGTAATCCAATGATTTCTCTTCATGCTCGACCTCGACACATTTATTCACATGACTAGAATTGTACCATCGAGTTTTGTAGCGAGTGAATACTATACATTCATTCTCATGACTCCATCAGCAGTTGCAGAAACATGACTTTAGATCTATGAGTGTACCACAGTTCCACTTTCTGCCTTCCACATTTTCCATTATTTATCAGTAGCAGTTCAGATTCCTCCACTTCACATTACAGCAGTTCCAGCAGTTACAGCTGCAGCATCATTTACAGTTACATTTTTATCCTGCAGTCATGACATATTTTCCATGATTCAGCAACAGCAGTTCCGATTCCTTCACTGCCCATGATCCAACAGTTACAACCGCAGTAGCAGTGACACATTCCATGATCTATCAACATCAACTACATTCCTATTGCATCATTCATCTTATTTTTGGGTAAGTGGGGGTATGTTGTTTTCTAAACTTTAATCATGCAATTCCTTACATGCTAGCAATGAATAATTTGGAAAATTCCCTCACCATTTCTTTCATAGCCCATGCTAGGTTGCATGAGGACATGCAGCCACATCAGTTGGGGAGGGGGAACTATATTCAATACATACTCACTACTATAATTCCATTCTTTTCACCACCATCACCCATTTTTCATCTCATTTACCATTCACGAGCATTTCTTTTCCAACAAATCCTCTATTACACTTTGCTTCATACACATTGATATACATATTGGCATGATTCATAAAGATAAAGAAAAGGATTTCTTATGCACAATGATGCTTTCTATGCACATTAATAGCTTATCATTTTTAGTGAGTGTATGGTTAAATTATTATGCAGCTAGAAAACAGATGACGAAATGAATGTTGTTAACACAAGAACCAACATTCTTTATATTCATGGTTGTCACACAAGAACCAACCATAAGGAAAATGTCAGCTGCTACTCATGCATTTCACATCATGAAATGAATGTTGTTAACAGAAGAACCAACATTCTTTATATTCATGGTTGTCACACAAGAACCAACCATACGGAAATGCCAGTTGTTACTCATGTATTTCACACCCTGGAAATATTCATCGTTAAAAAGACATCATCAATCAAAGCCAAAGTTTAGATGCCAAAATTTCTTGAGAAGATCCATACACTATTGCATGAGGACATGCAACAAGTTTAGTTGGGGAGTATAATAGCTTATCATTTTCAATGAGTGTATGGTTAAATTATTCTGCAGCTAGAAAAAAGATGAATAAATGAATGTTGTTAACACAAGAACCAACATTATTTACATTCATGGTTGTCACACAAGAACCAACCATAAAGAAAATGTCAGTTGTTACTCATGCATTTCACATCATGAAATGAATGTTGTTAACACAAGAGCCAACATTCTTTATATTCATGGTTGTCACACAAGAACCAACCATAAGGAAATGCCAGTTGTTACTCATGTATTTCACACCCTGAAAATATTCATTGTTAAAAAGGCATCATCAATCAAAGCCAAAGTTTAGATGCCAAAATTTCTTGAGAAGATCCATACACGGTTGCATGAGGACATGCAACAAGTTCAGTTGGGGATTATGTTGGGACTCAGAATTGTCACTTTTTCATCCACTTTATCTTCCGCTATTCCTCACATTTCATCGTCCCATTAACCTTTTATCATACCATTTCCATACATATATGTGGGTTTCACCTTATTATTTCCACTTTATTTATTTTTAGTATTATAAGTGAATTTATGATCAAAAATTTGAAAATTAACATGTTTTTCACTAATATCTCAAAGTATGGATGAGCTTTGTAATGTGTAGAAATATGTGAATGATTAATTCAAAGAAAAGACTTCACGTATATCTCCTCCACCATTTCAAGGAGATAGTTATGCAAAGAATATTCCAAGGAGAAGATCATGGAGATTTGGTTGAGAGACATGTCGAGAATTTGTGAGAGATATGTGGAGGATTTGAAGGGATCATATCTTGTAATAATAGGAAAGTAGTTGAGTGAATAGTGGATCTCTCATTATGAGATGGTTATTTCCTTCATGTATAAAAGAGAGTGCTCTCTCTTCATTTCATTAATCTTAAATCCTAGATTATCTTAGAATATATTAGATCTTAGATTATCTTAGAGAATAGTATATTGTAGAAGTTAGTCTTGACTTTGTAATATGTAGAAGGGAATTCTTAGATTTTGTTCATAATATTGGTTTTGATGCTTTCATGATTTGTCATTGATTCTTGTGATGTAAATTAAGATTGCTTGATTGTTAATGTGAGCTCACATGTGTTGTATTGTTGCTCTTCATATATTGTTGTCTTTTTTTTATGCAATTTACTTTCAGCCGTGTGATTCATCTTCCTGCATTAGATTAGCAATTGCGTGTTTCAACTTAAGGGGGGTTAGATTATATTAGTCTTAGTTTCAAGTGGGGTTAGATTAGCTTAATTTCATTTCAGTCCTGCATATAATTTGCATGTGCTTCATAAGCCTACAAACCTCGGATTGACAAATCAAATGGCTGGGCAAATACTACAATGAAATTAAAACAACATTAATTTGGCCCAACAGGTTTAGGATTGCTCATTTTCCGAAAGCTAGTAAGACTTATGAATGGTGATGTACAGTATAAGCTTCCACTCTTTTGATTGTGGATCAGTTCTAAAATAGTCTTTTTCTAATCACAAAATGCCACCTCCCTCTTTCCCCAAATGTATCCACAATTACCATTAACTACTTATGGTTATCCTTCACCATTAATATACTTAATTATAATTTGAGAATGAAACTTCTTTTCTAGCAAGTGAGCCCCAAAAATGAATGGTTACCCTTCACCATTAATATAATTAATTATATTTTGAGAAATACTCGAAACTTGTTTTCTAGCAACCAACAAGTGAGCCCCAAAAATGAAAGGTTTGAAGATGGATTCACACACTCAACCTCGACAAAATAAACATATTTTTTAATAATGCTTCATTATTACAAAATAGTTTTTGTGAGGAACAGAACCTTGGCAGGGGCTATATCAACGCCCCAATTTCCTTATTTTGTTTTAACCATGGGAACAGCAACATCCCAAGAGTATATCCAACAGCCTGCAAGCCAGATATATCAGTGACTTGTGACTTAGAAGGGGCCGAGACGTCCCGAAGCCCACCGAAGTGAGCCTCTATCCCAAGGGTCGCCTACCCTTCGAGACTTGTCACAACAGGCCAATGAGCAACCTTACCCCCCACCAGTTTTGAACATATGACTTCCAAGGAGATAACACATGTTCTTAACCATTAGGCCCCACTTTCCTTATTACACCATAGGCCCATGTTGAAGAGCTCCATATTTATAATTTTATTGAAAAATAGGTTCATGTTTGGGATGCTTGGTTGTGTTGCTGCATAACCGTTCTCATTCTTGAGGGTAACTATTTCTCAAAAAGATTTCCATTCTATTCTGATCAATAATGCCCAAACTAAAAATAAATAATGAATCTTTAGTTCTTTTTGGATGACGGTTTCTTTGTTTCAAACAACAAATCATTGATCATTTGTGGATTGGAAGTTGGATATTCTTGTTTTATTTATAAGTTGGCACTCTTCATTTTGGTTGGAAATATCTGTCAAAAGATGCATGCATTTAATTCATCATTTCCCCTTTTGAAAAATATTCACCACTTAAATAAGTATTTGATACTACTTATTGAATCCTGAAATGCTTCAAATCAACCTGTAATTTGTATAAATAAATCATATTTAGTTGTATTTGGCTTATAAAGAGGTTTCTAAAGGAAAACCAAAATCCATGTGGGATATATGCATCAAACAAGCTTCTTAATGTATACATTGTTGATGATGGATACATACTTCTTAAGGTTATGCTTGGGTGTCTAAATAACATCTTAAGTTTCAATTATGCCTTTTACATCAATGATTGCAATTATGAACTAAGGAGTTATCTTCTCATCTGTGCAAGCTCTCTATTTTTGTCTTCCATTTAGGGAGTAGTTGTTGGAGTATTATGGCCACAATAAGACAATGGTTGAATCAGAGGAAAATATCCTAACATGCTTGGAAGATCTCTTTACTCAGGTGACTATAATTGTTGATTTATAGATAATTGAAGGAAATCTGAAGCTGCAATGGCTTTGAACATATGCATGGTTTTGTAACCAAACTATCTATGGTGTGTTTGTCTTGAGATTGAGGTCTTGCATATGAAATCCACAGATTAAACCTTTGGTACTTTCTACATTATGCTCCATTTTCTTAACATATGGACCTACATGTACATTTCTCGTTGATCTGATAAAGGGAGTTTCAGAATATTTCTGCCTCTCAAATGCAACTTTGTCATACAACCACCCAAACATATACTATGGGAGTAAAAATTCTTTTCTGATAGAAGTCTTGGATGTTGGAATAGTGGAAATAGTATCGAGATCAATCGTAATCATTGCCACCAATTTATTTTCAGATAAATCCAGAAGGATAAAAAATTAGACTGTTTTGGCCCAGTACAGTGCTTGTAAAATGGTAAACTTCGCAAATCTGGTGTTGAACTTAATGGATTGCAGACTACTTTTTCTCTCAAGCAAAACAGCTAATCGAAGAAGAAAAATATTTAATGATTTTACCCAAATCTCTCATAGGCCTATTTACATAATAGCATAAAGGTGAAGAGTTTCTCTCCGGAAAGCAGTATTTATTTATAGATATAAAAGAAACTAGTTGTCATGAAGGTTTCCTAGTTTATAATTGGTAGTCCTGTTAGACCACCAGAGTAGTAGGAATGCATTTTTGAGACTCTGTACATTAACATCTTGGTAAGGAAGTTGAGAGCAACTTTTGAGCTTGCACTCAAAAGGATTGCATATTTATCCATGTTTTTCCAATGAAAAATGTTATTGAATAACTGGACTTGTTTTAGAGTTGATATATCCATAAATTACAATCTGCCTTAACTGAATCATAGAAAATCTTAATATTTCTTACATGCAGATCAACTCTCAGAAGAAGAAGACAGGTGTTATTGCACCAAAACGATTTGTGCAAATGGTCAAGAAGGAAAGCAAAAAATTTCGCAGTTATATGCACTCGGTATGTCACTCATTTGTTGAACAATTTCATTCTTTCTGATATAACCTAGGTCTGTAACTTATCACATCATGGTACATTAAATAGGCGTAGACTACTAATAGAAGTAGGTGTATCATGTTAGATGAACTGTAGCACTAGTTTATTACATTGGACAGGATGCACACGAGTTCTTGAATTTCCTGGTGAATGAGCTTGTTGATATTCTTGACAAAGAAGCTAGTGCAAACAAAAGACTGTCAGGAAATTTAACACAACCAGAGAAGAAAATAAATGGCTCAATCAATGGCCTAACAAATGGGTCCCATCAGCCACCTGTTCTCACCTGGGTTCATAAAATATTTCAAGTAACCAAATTAAGTTCCTTTATTCACATGGTTTATGTTTAAGATCCATATTCTCCTGGTTATCCTTATTTTCATGTAAGCCTAGGTATAGTTCCTTTATTTTGTAGTATCTAAAGACAAGGAGATCTAATTCTGGTATCTTGCATTCAAATTTTAGGAAACACTCACAAATGAAACCAAATTCTTGCGATGTGAAACTATAACTGCTAGAGATGAAACGTTTTTGGATATGAGTCTTGACATAAAACAGAACGGTTCCATCACAAGTTGTCTCCATAAATTTAGCTCAACATACATGCTCAATGCTGATGACAAGTTCTTCTATGACAAATGTTGCAGGTTCATTTTGTAACTTCTGAACCCTTTAGGGTAACAAAAGATTGGAGACTAACTCTGATGCTTCACTTTTTCTTCTCCATGTTTCCAGTTAATGTTATTGGTTTCATTACTTATTGGGACTCTTGTTTCAGTTTGCAAGAAGCACAAAAAAAAATGAAATTCAAGATTCCCCCTCGGATTCTTGGTATCCACTTGAAGCACTTCAAATACATTGAACAACTGGGGCGATACAAAAAGCTTTCTTGTCGTGTTGTCTTCCCCATTGAGCTGAAGTTATGCAATACAACGGATGATGCATTGGGTTCAGATGCAGAATATTCACCCTTTGTCATTGTTATTCATGTTGGCAGTAGTCCAAATCATGGGCACAATGTTAGCCTTGTAAAAATCCATAACCACTGGATTTTTTTATGACAAGAATGTAGAAATGATTGATGAGTCTATTGTGCAAACATTTTTTGGCTCAGCACAGGAATACTCAAACAACGCGGATCATGGTTATATCTTGTTTTATGAGATTCTAGACCACAAGTTTTGAGACATCCTCCATTGGATAATTTTAGGGGATATATCTAGCTGGGAGTGCCAACAATTCAGTTGGTTATGGATGACGTGGAACATCTGGAAGCTGCAATGTAACTCGTGTATCTTTTGAATTGGAGTAGCGTTGTTTATTTTTTACTAAAAGTGAAGAAAAGGGAATGCCCTTTATGATTTCACTGTGAAATTGTACATGTGTAATTTTATATTGGGACTGTCATGATCTTCGTTTAGATTGTAAAAAAGTTATCAACTGCAAACTGGAACATTGTTTTTGGCAGATAATATGCCACCATGAACATTTTTTTTTTTTAAAAGAACACATATCACTCAAAAATTCCAAGCATCACCTCCCAACATACATAGAAGAGATAATTCCTTTAAGGAAGATTTGCATGGGGAATTTTGGAAAGCAAAATCACCTACATTTGATGGCAGAGTAAATTTTGGTCAAGAAGCCAGGTTAATTTTTTTTTTTTTAATTTGGCAAGTCGTCGCTATAGCAACGAATTTTTTTTTTAAATATCTTGAACCATCACTATTCTGATGAAGTAACCATCGCTATTATGACGAAGTAACCGTTGCTATTGTAGCAAATTCGTTGCAACGTTTTGAATTGTCATCGCTATAGTGACGGCATTTTGACACCACTATTTGGTATTTCGTTGGATGAGTGACGACCATTCATCACAATAGCAATGGAGTTTCGTCACCACTGTCTTGTATTTTGGTCATCACTTTCATCGCTATCATGACAAAAGGTGGTGGTTTGTCACTAAATTTTCATCGAAATAGCAATGACAGTTCATCGGAATAGAAACTATTTATGCGTTGCAAGAGCGACGACATTCGTCACAATAGCAACCAGGTATTCATCAAAATAGCGACATGAGGTGTTCATCGCAATAGCGATGAAGTTAGAAAATTGTTGCTTTAGTGACGAAAGTTTTCCCACAAAACGAAGGGGCCATTTTTGTTGCTAAAGCAACACACAAGTGTTGCTTTAGCGACGAAAGTCCATGGGAAAAATGTCCACATGTACTAGTGTATGCACTGGAAGGGAAGGTATAGCCCAAGGGATTGTTTATAAGATAAGGGGATACTTCCTTGTGTTGGGTGCGTAGGTATTGTGGATTCCAGGCCAGATAGATCTTGTGGAGGTGTCCCTAGCTCTTGAGGTGTCCTTAGCAGCCTGAGAAACCCAACGATAGTTGGCTTGGCTATGTCTTGATGTGCATTTGGCCATGTGTAATCCTTAGCTGGACAGCCTGATAAACCCAACTGTTAGCTGGATTGACTAAATAGCCATGTGTAATCCTTAGCTGGACAGCCTAAGAAACTCAACAGTAAGATGGCTTGGCTGAGTGGACTAAGAAACCCATCTGTTAGTTGGATTGGTTGGTCCTTAATGTGAATGTTGGATTGACTGTGTACAGTCTGATAAACCCAACTGTTGTTTTCTTGGCTGTGTATCATAATAAACCCACTAGTGTATTGGCTTATTACATGCAACCTGATAAACCCAATTGTGTATGGGCTAGGATGGACAGTGTGATAAACCCAACTGTAGGTTGGCTTGACTGTATTTGATATGGTCTGGCTATGTGTGAGCTTGTTGTTCCCTAGTTCGTTGTGGAAATCATGCACAGCTCAAGGGTGGAATTTGTGTTGAGATATTGATGAACACAACTGGCCTATGGTTGGGTGGAACGTTGCAGCGACATAGCTAGTTGCGGGACAGCTTCATCTTCAAGATAAGTATTCTCTATTGTTATTTTTGCAATGAATTTGCTTATGAATATACTGATTATGTAGAATGCTTATGAATTGATTAAATGTCCCTGCATTTGAATATGTTTATGCCTTGTATTTTCCACTGCATTTGCTTAAGTTCATGGAGGCTAGAATCCTAGTTACAGGGTCAAAAACGAAACTATCATAAGGTAAGAAATGTTGTTTTTCCGCTCCCCGGAATCTGCCTGCGGAAGGCGGAAGGTGGAAAATAGGAAAAAGACAAGGCAGAATTTTGGTTTTCCGTACCCCAGAATCTGCCTGTGGAAGGCGAAAGGCAGAAGGTGGGAAACAGGAAAAAGACAAGGCATAATGTTGGTTTTCTGCACCCCAGAATCCGCCTATGAAAGGGTGGAAGGCAGAAGCGAAAAAGAGCCGAAAACTCTAAGGTAAAGTGTATGTTTCTGCACCCCGGAGCCTGCAGTGGAAAGAGGAAGGAACGAGGTGAAAATCAGAAAGAGAAATGAGGCCAAGTGTTGGTTTTCTACGATCCGGAGTTCGTTTGTGGAAGGAGGAAGGCAGAAAGTGGAAGGTGAACAAATGAAGGTATCGATTTGTTGTTTTTTCGAATCCCGAGTTCTGCATTGGAAGGTGGAATGTGGTTGCATGATTCTGTCAAATGTTGATTTTTTTATTCCTGAGTTCCACAATGGAAGGAAGAAAGACGGAAGGTGAAAGGCAAAAAGTGGTTAAATGATTCTGTCGAATGCTAAGTTTTCGATTCCCGAGTTCTGCAGCGGAAGGCGAAAAGTGGTTAAATGATTTTTCCGAATGTTGAGTTTATGATTCTCGAGTTCCGCTGTGGAAGGTGAAAGGAGGAAAGTGGTTGAATGTCTCCGTCACACATTATGTTTCTGGTTCTCGGATTCTATAGGGGAAGGGGAAAAGGGGAATAAGGAAGGTGGAGTGCAGAAAGGTCAGGTTCAGTGCGGAAATGATCTTTCTGGATACAGAGTGGATTTGTTGATGGAAGAACAATGGTTAGATCAGTTTTTAAGCCTAAGAATGAATGCTAAAGGATGGTGCATGACCCATGACTATGTTAAAAGAGATAGTAAAGAGAAATTTTAAATTATTCCACATATCAGTCAAGTGTATGGGAATCGGGTACCTGGACATCGTGGTATATCATAGCAGTGGTAGAGTAGCAAGGACGCTACATTATGGTATCAAAACTATTGGTTACAACATTGGGCCTAGATGGGCCAAGTGAATAGTTTGTAGAGAGAAAAACTGCAATGATCAGTCGGTAAGTGGTTTTTAATATTCTGAGATTGCCTAACAGTGTGTTCATTAACACATTTTTGCAGAGTCATAGTGTAGTTTGGAAATTTTGGTTTTTGACTCGACCATGAGAACCTACAACATGAATGATGCACAGGATCCCTATGAGCATGAGGCAAATGCTATAGGGGGAAACATTCAAGTTGGAAATGTTGAAACAGATTCCAATGGAAGGAGATACCAAGAGACTCTGCTGGATATTGCAGCCACCATGAGAAGCCTAAGGGTGGAGTTGCAAAGTTACAGAGAAGACAATGAAATAATGATTAAATCTCATGAAGAGCAGAATCAACTAAATGCAGCCATTCTATAGAGTTTGATAGATATCCAAAGGCAAATGAACTCTGGTCACCGGGTAGTGAATCCGGAAGGATGTAGGAGCGATGCCAAAAGAAGAAAGAGGTCTTCTAGTGGATCATCTGACTCTGAAGAATCCACTGGGGGTTCAAGCTCTTCATCTCGCATTTAGCAAGAGGCATTACCAAAACAGTTCACATGATGAATTTAATATCGGAAAGGTCACCTACCTTTATAGTTGAGGTAAACTCTAGTCAAGAAGCTGAAGCTTGGCTTCTTAGGATGAGAAAATATTTCCAAGTGCAAGACTACTCAGGAAATATGAAGGCAAGGGTATCCATCTTCAATATGAATGGAAGAGAATCCATATGGTGGGATAACCTTTGGCAATTGAAGAAGATTAATTATAGAAATATCGTGTGGTAGTAGTTCAGGAAGTATTTCAAGCAGAGGTATCTCTCTAATGGGTACTATGATGATAAGATGAAAGAGTTTCATGAGTTGCGATTGGAACCACTGACCATGGAATAATATGAAAACAAATTCTTGGAGTTGTTGAGGTATGTTAAATACATCAGAGATGATAAAGTAAAAATTTAGTGTTTTCTGAGAAGGCTACCTTAGTCATTCAAAGATAGAATTGAGTTTAATGAACCTAGATCTCTAGAAGAGGCTATAAGGAAATACAAGTATTGTTATGATCAGAATAAAAGAAAACTTGATATCCATAAGGCAGGGAAATACAAGAATAATGAGAAGTTCAACCAAAGGAAGAAAGGTTTCAAACCTTCTCATGTCCAAAATCCGCAAAGGAATCCATCACAAGTTGTCACTAGGCCATCCAAAATAATGGAAGACAGGCCAAGAGATCCAAAAGAGATCAAAGAACCACTCCAATGTTGGGGATGTTGAGGAAACCACATGTGTAGGAATTGTCTACATGACAATGGGAGTGTGAGGAAAGCTCACAACATCCAAGGAGCTGAAATGGTGGGTCAATTAGCAAGGACCGTCCCTAGAATTTGTGCATCCCTAGAGGACTGCCAGACAAATCATCAATCAATTGTGTTTGAAGTTGAAGGTAAGATTGTTGAGCAATATATTTTGTTTTGATTGACCCTGGATCTACTCACAGTTATATCACTCCTAGAATTGCTGAGATTTGTGCCATTAAGAAATTCTAGCATAGAAAATCATGGTTAGTTCATTTAGCCACTCGAACCAAGAGAAAAGTTAGTGAAGTGGTAGAAAAATGTCCATTAGTCATGGATGGGTTAGTCACCTATGAAGACCTGAATCTTCTGCCACTTGGTTCCTATGATGTTCTCATTGGAATGGATTGGTTGGAAGTGCATAAAGTTAAGCTTGGCTGTTACAACAAGACATTTGAATGCATGGATGAAGAAGGAAACCCAGGGGTTGTAAGATGCATTCCAAAAGTGATTTCGGTTAGGAATATTTCAGCAGTGCAGCTAAAGAAATTATGTAGGAAAGGTTGCAGATTGTATGCAACCCATGTTTTGGAGGCAGCAGAGAATGAAACTCCTAGGTTGGAGGACCATCATGTATTGCAAGAATTCAGGGATGTTTTTCCTGATGAAATTCTAGGACTTCCTCCAAAGAGATACATTGATTTTACAATTGACCTTGTGCCTGGAGCAGCACCCATGTCTAAGACACCCTACAGGATGAGCACACTAGAATTGCTAGAGTTAAAAATGCAGTTGCAGGAGTTGTTGGAAAAGAAGTATACTGGGTCGAGTGTGTCTTCGTGGGGAGCACCAGTTCTGTTTGAGAAAAAGAAAGACAGAACACTCAGGTTATGTATTGATTTTAGACAGTTGAACAAGGTTGTTGTGAAGAATAAATACCCTTTACCTTGAATTGATGACCTTTTTTATCAAATGAGAGGAGCAAAGGTATTTTTAAAGATTGACTTGAGCTCTGGTTACCATCAAGTAAGAATCAAAGATAAAGATATTCATAAGACATCCTTCAGAACAAGGTATGGACACTATGAGTTTGTGGTGGTACTATTTGGTCTCACAAATGCACCAGCTACATTTATGTGTCTCATGAATAGTGTTTTTAGCAAGTATCTATACAAGTTTGTTCTTGTCTTCTTTGATGACATTCTTATTTAATCTAAGAATGAAGAAGAGCATGAAGAACATTTGAGACTGACATTGCAATTTCTAAGGGATCATAAGTTGTATGTAAAGTTGAGAAAATGTGACTTTTTAAAAGACAGAATTCATTATCTAGGTCACATTATCTCAGAGGAAGGAATATCTGTGGACCCTGAAAAGATTGAAGCCATTATCAATTGGCCAACCCCAAGAAATGTGATAGATGTGAGATCTTTTATGGGACTTGTGGGATACTACAGGAGGTTCATTGAAGGATCCTCCAAGGTTTCACATCCAATCACTTCTTTGCAAAAGAATGAGATAAAGTTTGAATGGACGCCAAGATGTGAAGAAAGCTTCCAGCAGTCGAAGAATATTCTTACAAGCGCACCAATTCTGAAAATTCTAGACCCAGAAAAAAGACTTTGTGGTGTGTACCAATGCATGTAATCAAGGACTTGGAGAAGTTCTTATACAAGACAACCACGTGGAATGCTATGAGTCCATAAAGTTGAAGGAGCATGAGAAGAACTATGCTACTCATGATCTAGAACTTGCAGCCACAGTACATGCTCTCAAGATGTGGAGACATTACTTAATGGGAAGAAAATTTGAGCTAAGGACATACCACTATGGTCTGAAATACTTGTTTGATCAACCAACTTTAAATGCTAGGCAAGCTAGATGGTTGGAGTTTTTGTGTGAGTTTGATTTGAAATCAAACACATAAAAGGAAAAGAAAATAAGGTGGTTGATACACTCAGCAGGAAGGTGCAAGAAATGCATGTGGCATCCCTTAGTACTTGCCAACCAAATTTGAGACAACAGATTATTAATCATACTGTTGAGGATGAAATATATGTGCAGATAAAGGGAAAGTTGCAACACCAAAGCCTTGAAAAGAAGTACGAGGGATATAAATGGGAAGAAGACGAACTTGTTACCTATAAGAACAGAATCTATATTCCAAATGTGGCAGACTTGAGGAGAATTATTATGGATGAAATCCATCAAGCTCCATATTCTGGTCACCCAGGATATCAGAAGACAATTGCTATAGCTAGAAAGCTGTATTTTTGGACAATAATTAAAAAGGACATCACTGAGTATATTTATAATTGCATGAAATGTCAACAGGTGAAGGTTGAGCATCAACACCCAGTAGTCTTATTGCATCCTTTTCCAGTCCCGAAATGGAAATGGGAAGTCATTTCCATGAATTTTATTACAGGATTGCCAATGATTGTGAGACAACATGATTCCATCATGGTTGTGGTGGAAAAGTTGACAAAGGCATCACATTTTATATCGTTTAAGTCCATGTATAAATGCTAATTCCATTGCAAAAATATTCATGAAGGATATTTTTCAGATTACATGGATTGCTTAAGGCAATAATTTCTAACCGAGTTACCAAGTTTACTTCCAATTTTTGGAAGGGTCTGTTTGTAGATTTGGGTATGAAGTTGAACTTTAGCACCGCCTACCATCCTCAAACTAATGGTCAAACAGAGAGAGTAAATCAGGTGCTTGAAGACATGCTTTGCATCTATGTGATGGAAAAACCATCTAAGTGGGAGGATTATTTACACTTGGTAAAATTTGCATATAATAATGGACAGCAAGCATCAGTGGGAATGATTCCATACGAAGCTCTGTATGGAAGAAGGTTTGGGACACCAGTGACTTGGGATAATATAGTGAATAGGATTGTGCTTGGTCTAGAATTGCTCAAGGAAATGGAGCAAGAGGTTGCAAAGATCAGGAAGAACCTAAATCCCAAGATAGACAGAAGAGTTACGCAAATAAGCATAGAGTGTAGAGAGAGTTCAGTGTTGGGGATCATGTTTATCTTAGAGTGAAGCCAAGGAAGATTTTCTTGAATCTTGGAATTTGTGCCAAGATGTCACCTAGATATTTTGGGCCTTTTTAAGTGCTTGAAAGAATAGGGCCAGTTTCATATAGACTTGCATTTCCTGCTAGCACTAGAGCTCATAATTTTTTTCATGTTCCTTTGCTTAAGAAATATGTGCATGATCCTAACCATGTGATAAATTGGGATGTGATCCAGGTGGAACCGGAGGGAGAGTTCCAAACCAAGCCATTGCGCATCCTCTACAAGAAGGTCATAGTACTCTGGAATCGAGCCATTGGACAAGTAAAGGTACAGTGGAAGCACTACCGTTCGGATGAGGTTATGTAGGAGCTAGAGGATGCCATGCAATTGGCACATCCATTTTTGTTCAATTTTGTAAAGCACTGAGGACAGTGCTAATGAAGGGGGAGGGGAATGTAACACCCCGTTTTTGACCCCATGGTATTAAAATTGTACATGATGTATATATTGTATTTAAATCATGGTGAGGAGCTCAAGGCCAAGGCCCTACCATTGATTTGGTGTTTTGTGTGTTGGCGATCAAGGATGATGCCGATGGTTCTTGTACTAGTCAGGCACAGTATATTTTGGGACACCATGTATAAATGCAATTTAATAAAATACCACAGCTACTTATGCACTGCAACATAAGAGATGGGTGCATGATTTCATAAGGAATAGGGAGGGGAGTTATTCAAACTCCTGAGCCAATAGGGTGAGACCAAACTTCAATGGGGGAACCCATAAACCCTCAACTACCATTTTTTCCTCTGTTCTCAATCATTTAATTCTTCCAGAAGAACAGTTGAGGCAGTTAATTCCTTGGGAAAAGTAAGGCATGGCAGTCAGATTTTGTGTATGAGAAAGCCTATTGTCTAAGCAAGCCTGCTGTCTGGGGAAGCCGCATTCTTTCTTCTGAAGCAAGTAAGCACGTGAGTGTGTGCCCAGTCTGTCTCTCCCTCGGGGGTGAGAAGGTTTTGTTGTTGTTGCTCGCGGATGGTGGAAGGAAGATACACGCATTGTTGAGTGGTTTACTATCCCTAGTCGTGGAGAAGGTTGTTCTGCAGCATTTATCCTTTGTACAAGTAAAAACCTTATTTCTCTTGTGTCATAGAGTGGTATGCACACCTGGTTGTCTGTGTTACTGAGTGGAGCCCTGTGTGCTATGTCTCCTTTTGGTTTGTTGTTATGTGTGCCCTGTTTTGGGTTTGAACTGTATGCAAGACTTAGGAGTGGAAGAGATGCCAGATGGGCTTGATAGACCTAGTGCAGAGAGCAACCTCACAAAAAGATAAGATTGGCCAATAAATCTTCTATGCACATTTTAAACAGCACCAAAAGAGAAGGTATAGCCCAAGGTACTATGTAGCAAAGAAGGGGATACTTCCTTATGTTGGGTGTGTACGTATTGTGGATGCCGGGATAGATAGATCTTTTGGAGGTGTCCCTAGCTCTTGAATGAGCCACTAGCTTAGCCATTCTTCCTTTCCACTGCCTTAGCAGCATGAGAAACCCAACAGTAGTTGGCTTGGCTGTGTCTTGATATGCCTTTGGCCATGTGTAATCCTTTTCTGGACATCGTGATAAACCCAACTATTAGATGGCTTGGCTGAATAGCCTGAGAAACCCAGCAATAAGATGGCTTGGCTAAGTGGCCTAAGAAACCCATATGTTAGTTGGCTTGGCTGGTCCTTAATGTGAATGTTGGTTTGATTGTGTGCAGTATGATAAACCAAACTGTTTTTGGCTTGGCTATGTAGCCTAACAAACCTAACAGTGTATTGTCTTGTTGCATGCATCCTGATAAACCCAATTGTGTATTGGCTTGGCTGGACAGTCTGATAAACCCAATTCTAGGTTGGCTTGACTTTGTTTGATATGGTCTAGCTATGTGTGAGTCTGTTATTCCCTATTTCCTTATGGAAATCATGCCCATATCAGGGGTGGCAATTGTGTTGAGAGATTGATGAACGCAACTAGCATATGGTTGGGTGGAACGTTGCAGCGACATAGCTAGTTGCGAGACAACTTCATCTTCAAGATAAGTATTCTCTGTTGTTTTATTTCTGCAATGTATTTGCTTATGAATATACTGATTATGCAGAATGCTTATGAATGAATTAAGTAGATTTTATTGTTGATTAAATGTCCTTGCACTTGCATCTGTCTATGCCTTGTATTTTACACTGAATTTTCTTAAGTTCATGAAGGATAGAAGCCTCATTACAGGGTCAAAAATGCAGCTATCCTAAGGTAAGAAATGTTGGTTTTCCACACCCCTGAATCCGCTTGCGGAATGCGGAAGGTGGAAAATAGGAAAAAGACAAGGCAGAATGTTGGTTTTGTGCACCCCAAAATCTGCTTGTGGAAGGCGGAAAGTGGAAAACAAGAAAAAGACAAGGCAGAATGTTGGTTTTCCGCACCCCGAAATCTGCCTGCGGAAGGCAAAAGGCAGAAGCAGAAAAGAGCTGAAAAATATAAGGTAAAGTGTGCATTTTCGCACCCCAGAGTCTGCAATGGAAGGCGGGAGGCAGAAATCAGAAAGAGAAATGAGGCCAAGTGTTGGTTTTTCGCAATTCGGAGTTTGTCTGTGGAAGGAAAAAGGAGGAAAGTGGAAGGTGAACAAATAAAGGTATCAATTTGTTGATTTTCTGATTCCTAATTTCCACAGCGGAAGGTGGAAAGGAGGAATGCGGAAGGAAGAATGTGGTTGAATGATTCCTTCAAATGCTGAGTTTTTGATTCCCATGTTTTGCAATGGAAGGTGGAAAGGCAAAAGGAGGAAGGCAGAAAGGGGTTAAATGATTCCGTCGAATGCTGAGTTTCCAATTCCCGAGTTCCACAGCGGAAGGTGGAAAGTGGTTAAATGATTCTGTCGAATGTTGAGTTTCTGATTCTCGAGTTTCGCAGTGGAAGGAAGAAAGGAGGAAGGCGGAAAGTGGTTGAATGACTCCGTCGCACATTATGTTTCTGATTCCCGGATTCGGTAGTGGAAGGAGAAAAGGGAAATGCGGAAGGCAGAGTGTATAAAGGTAGGTTTTAGTGCGGAATTGACCTTTTCGGCTATAGAGTGGATTTGTTGATGGTGAAATGAAAGTTAGATCAGTTTTTTATCCTAAGAATGAATGTTAAAGGATGTTGCATGACCCATGACTGTGTTAAAAGAGATAGTAAAGAGAAATTTTAAATTACTCCGCATATCAGTCAGGTGTATGGGCACTGGGTACCTGGACATCATGGTATATCATAGAAGTGGTAGAGTAGTAGGGATGCTACAGTTGGTTTAGACTATTAACAAATGTTTGGAACTTGAGCGAACTTTCCAATTTGACTATTATGCAATGGTTTCCGAGCTGTTTTCAATCCTAAGAGCTCAAACCTGAACCATGAATCAAATTATTGTTGTAGTTGTGTCCTTTTTTTCCTCTAGTTGCTCCAGTGAAATGGAAAATGGTGCATGTAGTTAACTTGGTGGAATTGTGAGCATTGTCAACAATGTGGTGCCACGGTATTATGTTTTCAAGAGGAAGCTAATGGAATGAACTGCATTTTTTGACATGGAATTAATAGTGAGCTACTTATCCTGAATGTCATGTGAGAATTCTAAGAACCCTAGAACTGGTGAGTAGTATAGCTAGTGAGTATATGAGTCTAAGCTCAAGGGTGGTAACTCTACTTAGAGATATATGATCATGATTTACTATGGTTTGGTGGAGTGTTCCTACCATGAATCATGTGGTCAGTTATATTGAATTCAGATAAATTCCTAAAGTTTTGATTATATACTTGGTTATGTGAAAGAACCAAATGTGTATTGTGTTCATGTTGAATGCTAAATAATTAAATGATAAATTGTTGATATATTCTGAAAGGGAATTGATAATATGACATGTGCATTGTGTCTATAAATATTGTAATTGAACGAATGATTACTTGGTTGGTTGTTGGTAATTAAACCAATTGAGTTCCAAAGGATATTAATGGGATTCTAAATGAATGAATTATGCTAGACTTACATGAATGAATGAATTATGTTAGACTGAATGAATAAATGACCTATGAACTTAGATTTTGTTCATTGGTTTTTTGTTGTGTAGATGGATGGATTATGTGCCTGAGTAATTTTACATGATAGAAATGGATTTTGTTCATTTCAATGCTATAGTCATTCCATTATAGAAATGATAATGGGAATCATTTACAATTTGTCTTGTTTGGTTAGAATAACTTCACTAAGGGTACTGCATGTTAAGGAAAGTAAATCCTTAAATTAATCATGTGAATACCTAGTTCCTGAAGGATGTTGTAATCCTAAAATAGGTTGTTAAACCTGTAAAAGAATTCTTTCCTAAATTATACAAAGTGTTGTAAATTGTTCCTAACTGTAACGGTTTTTGGTCATATGAATGCTTCAGAATTTAATGTTTAGTTGTAATTTGGTTCCAGAGACTTAATGTGAATGAGATTTAAGACCGAAAGTCTTGTCTGAAAACACATTAGCTAGTTCTATGCCTAAGAACATAATTTTTACAATTTATTAGACTCGAGGTTGGATTACTTAATCAATCCATAGATCTATTTGAGTATTGTCGGTTGAAAACCTGTAAATTGCAAGTTCAATCTGTGGCAATGTTTTTCCTTAGTCATTTTTATTAATCTCGCTACGATTATGTGTCAATCAGGTAAGATAAATTGACACATTCCTAAACCTTATTATTAACCTCTTTTCCAACCTTTTCAAATGTAACAGGATCTCCAAAAGTGTTGTCTGATGTTTATGTTAAGTTCTGATGCAGTGGGTTCCATATTGGAGGGAAATATGTAGTTCTGATGTTGATGTGGTGATGTTGATGGAGAAATTAGATTTTCCTTGTGGATCGATGGCTTCATTCTTATTTTCAACATCTAACTTCCAGGTTGGAGTATGATTGTGTCTTATTCTTATGTGAATCGTTGGAGTTATGATGCCAATATCAGTCTTGGAAAGAGTGTGGTAATTTTGTTGTTCAATCAATGTCGAATTCTGAGGTCAAACGTGCCAATGTCAGGATCAACATGTTATTTTGAATGGATCATCATACCAATGTCGACACCGAGGTGCCGACGTTGGGATCAGTATGACCATTGAGAATGAATTTCTAACTCATGTCTACATCGAAATAACCAAAATCTAAGATCGAAACATCGGTATTGGTAAAATTATTTCAATGGGTTTCATGAGCGTTCCAATTTTTTACACCCAATGTCGGAAATGTCTGGGAGGCATGGTGAAGTCGGGAAGGTGTAAATATTTCATCAGGATTGTTAATAATGCTAATTTATTAACTAATTAACTAAAATTAATTAATAATTAGGAAATATAACCTACAGTTATCTACGCTTCTACATTGGTGAGTTGAATGGGGATCACTTTTAATTGTTTAAATAATTTCAACTTAATTATCGTGTAATTACAATCTAGTTATCTATAAGCTTCCCCTATTGGCATATAATATGCTTGTGTATTATAAATTAGTTTTAGATCCATTATAGCGCTCTATGTGTGTTTTTCCACAGATTGGTATATGTGTAGTTATGTAACCTGTGGGTGTGTTACATTGAGTCTTTTCACTTCCTTCTTCATTGATATTTTGCAATATGTCACAAGAAGGTTGAAGAGGTAGTGGGTTTATACCTTCATTAATCTAATGAACTTATCAATTCTACCACATTTTATGCCTTCACATAATTTGTCTTCATGGACATAGGATTTTCCATTTTTGCATCGAATCCTAGGCCTTGATGCTCGTCCCGTGGTGTAGCTACAATGGGTCTTAAGATGCCTTGTCTTCTACTTCCTAACCCCCATCTATCGTAGCCCATATTCCTTAATAGTTTGGAACCAATGCCCCTTTCAGTATTTTCAAATTCACTAACATACTCTTGCAAATTTTCGAAAGAAGGTGAACTTGCCTCAATGGTCTCAACCATGGTGTTAAATTTGATAGTGGTACTGGAAGGTGGCTCTACTCCATCATGCCCTTTGACAATTGCTTGTAATTTTGTCAAGGATTCCTTATTCTCTACCAACTCTTGTTATAACTATGCCAGCATCTATGTAATCTTATCTTCTCGCTATCTATCCAACTGAATTACCTTCTCACTAAGTTGTACAAGCTGCACTCTACAGTTGTTCCATTCTATTATGGTTGTAGTGAGGGTGTCTTGGTGTTCTTCAAACTTCTTCTTTAGTGACAACAACAATTTGGAATATTTCTGAAGGTGATTTTTTCATCTTTGTCGTCTTCTTGTTGAACATGTGTTCCTCCTCCTTCATGTTGAAAGCACAACTTCGGGAGTTGTTTTCCATGATCTTATGTTGTATTAAGGTCTGATACTTGTGTTGTAATCAAGTCCTAAATATATGTTGTAATTAGGTTCCTGTATTCTCCTTGACCTTGTGTTGTATTAAGGTATGATACGTGTGTTGTATCAAGCCCAGAACTTATATTGTATTAAATTTACATGACATTGTCATATTTGGGATAGATGCTTGTACTAGGATATTATGGTTAAGATCATGGCCTTATGTTAAGGTCTAATACTTGTGTTGTATCAAGTCTGGAACTTATGGTGTATTAATTTCACATGACTTATGTTGTATTAAGTCTCAAGGATATACTATGTGATGTATGTCTAGTCATGGTCAATGGGTGGTACAAGTCTCATTTATGGATTAGCTACCCCTAGAGTGATTTACTTTAGCATGTGACTATATGACCTCATGTAATACATATGATCATAGGTTAAGGACAATTCTTATGAGTATGATATGATATAGAATTAATGAAAACACATATGGACCATAGAGAGAAAATTTATATGAGCACAAAGATAGAGAGAGAATTTGAATTCCCATGCATGCCTCCAAGTGAACTCAAATTAATAAGACAACAATTGAGTCTTATTTTTTATCAAACAAGTTCAGTTAATTAAGGAATCAAATCCTTAATTTATGCAAGTGGTTGTTGAAGATGACACTGATGGAGAAACACTAGTTACATTTAGTTATGTTCAATTAAATTCACTTATGTTCAGTTACATTTAGTTATCTTCAGTTACATTCAGTTATGTTCAGTTACATTCAGTTATGTTTAGTTGCATGCAGCCCCATTAAGTTGCATGCAGTTCCATTCAGTTGCATGCAATTTCATTCAGTTCATTCAATTAACAACTCAGTTAGAGACAGTTAAACTCAGTGAATGAATGGAGGGCGCATATCTTCTTTGTGGGAGATAATTATGGAGTGCCAAGTTGACACCAAGTCAGTGAGGGTGCATGGTTGAAGATAAAACAATCTTGTCGGTGTTAAATACTTACTGAAGCATGCAATATTCGCTACCTTTATTATGTAACCTAATTTGACTTGTTATTAAACTGATATACACTTGACAAGATCATCACAATGTTCCATTTGATATCTACTCTATGGAGCTCTCAGAGAAGGAAATCTATTATTGTGTTGTAATCATTCTCTGCCAATTATCAACCATACTCTAAGATTGTTTGTTGGGTTTTTTATCCTTCGAACCAATGGAGGGTTTTCCCATGGTATATCCTATGTTCTATGGTTTGATTTATGGTTGAATATTGATGAGATCTATATGCATTGTTATTATGGATTAAAGTTTTAAAGTTCAACTATATTCATATCTTTTGCTCAATAACTCATTCTCTTATCAAATATGAGCATTGGTGGCTTTCAAATATTCCAACCTCTTTTTTCTTTATTTTCCCATTTCGAGGTCTACAATGTTCTCTTCAAATTTGTGGAAACTACGTTACATTCAAAGATGCAACTAGCCTAATACCATCTTATCAATAATCAAGAGACCTATATTCCACTTGTTTCACCAACGAGGATGCTTTGCAGAATAAAAGTCTTTCTTTTGTTTTTTATGTGATTCAAATATATCTTGTCCTTTCTAATGGTTGCAAGGCATATTTTTTTTGGTGGAATTTGAAATGGATTACTTCTCTACAACACTATTCAAAGTTAATTATAAATATTATTCCTCTTCATAACTTACACACAAGATACTAAAAGACAATGCAATGATAAATGAATATATGATTTTAAGATCCTTGATTCTTAGTCTTATGCAAAGATCCTTGTCTCTAGAATGTCTTATGGGGCTCTTTTGCTTGATGAAAAATTAAAGATAAATTCTTCATTGACTTATATGTTCACTGTGAACTTTGTATTTAGGTCTAGTTGCACTGCACACTTTATTCCTAGATGGGTATCCTTACTATGTTGGTATTTCCTTGACCAACACAACATAAAATGTATTTTAATATTCCTTTATGATGAAGGTTGTAGGTAATTATTGCAACCTATGTGTAACTATTGGAAATTATAAAATTGGAATAAGAACAAAAACATTTTTATCCTCTTCAATATTTCCAACAAATATGCCATGAATAAAATATAACGAAAGGCGGTTTTGCACTGAACTCAGGGATAGTAGTTCTATCAGTCCATTTGTTGTAAATAAGCTTTAGCCACTAAGAAAAATGTATTGGATAATTAAATATATGCCTAGGGAATGAGAACACTCCAACATGATAAAAATGCCCAACAAAGTTAAATTAATGTCTAACCACTTCAAAAAACACCCATGCAACAAGGAAAATGCTTTTCAATGTATAAAAACACCCCATGCAAGGATAAATTCACCCAAGCAATGATAAATTCACCTCAAACAAAAGAAATTAACCCCGGGCACTTGTGAATTTGCCCCAGGTTTTAGTATTGGAATTGTATCATAGACTTTTCCCTATAGTTTTATTTTGTTTCCTTTTGAATCCTTTAAATGTTTGGTTTTAGTTTTTAAAGTATATTTGAGACTTCGTGCTACCTTTTATCCTATCGGTTTATTTTAATGTATTTCTTTTTATTAATGAGTTTATCTTGGCTCTTATTTTTAAATAAATTCTACTAATTGTGTAATATCATTAAAGTTCTCATGGTTTTGTACCTTGATTTATGAGAGTTATCCAAATTTTGATAAAGATTTCAAACTTGCAACATTCCAGCAACGTATTGTAAAGATTTTGTATATGTTTGCGTTGTTGGAATGTCATCAAATGGTGAAAAAATAAAAGTAGTAGTTGATCAAGTAATAATGTGGTTTAATGATGTTTGGAAGCAGGGTTGTATTTCATGAAAAATTCAAAGTACTTGTCAATTGTATTATCATGATACGATATCACTTAGTTCAAAATAGCATGTGCCCAAGATTTCTCATTTATCAAGATTTATGTTGTTTTAGTTTGAACCGATATGCAAGTTTTCGATTCCATTTGGAACTAATAGTTTTCCAAGATTCTTTAGATTTACAATTATTTAACTGGAATTTACTCCAGTTATCAGCTATCGAAATGAAGAAGAGAAGTGGAAAATTACATAGATTTGAACCTGTTAACACACATTGGGTCGAGGAACTTCCTCAGTGCAAAAATATGTTAATTGAAGCAAGTTGTTTTTTTTCTTTGAGAAAGGGGAGGATATAATGTGGAGGTTAAACAGAATTTTCCCTACGAATACACAGGTTCACAGATTGACTTTGAAATATTTAGTTTTGAGGTATCAGAAGCTTACATTTCAACAGCAACTGGATTGTCCACAAAAGGTGATAAATGGTTCAAGAAACATCCATTTGATGTCGATTTAAATCAGTTTCTTTTGCTAGGTCATGAGAGTATTGACTGAAGTAAGGGGATTCATCGTAATCTTCGTAAATAGGACTGGAGGGATGTGTTGAGTATCATACAATGATATGTGACTTTCAAACACAGATTCACGATATTCTACAGGTATCATTTAAATTTTATTTTGCATGCTGCGGCTGTATCGAAGCTCAATATTCCATTTTACCTATTCAAAATCTTGTATAAAATGGAGACTAGGGTTTGAAACCACCCATATCATACTAGTCACAGCATTTTCCATCATGGACTGGTCAAATTTCTTATGCTTAGTGAATTAAGAAAGTGCAATTGGACCTAGTTGCATTTACTTTTTTTGTCAGGGTTTGAAGCAGAGAAATCAAAATTTTTAGAGGGTCAAGATACTAAAAGAGATGAGTAAAAGGTTTCTTCAGTACAAAAAAGAATCGGTTCATGTCCCATAGATCAAATCCAAGATAAGAAAGGAACTCCAAAGAAACGCAAAGGCTACAAAAGAAAATCTTAGGAGGAAACAGAGCATGTGAGTGAAGAATCACATTTAAAAGAGGAACCTGTTCCAGAGAAGATTGAAAATGATAATCAGAAGGAGCACACTACTGAGTTTCGAGGATAAGGGTGTAACCACTCCCAGAACACCATAAGATTTAGAATAAATATCAGTTGCAAAGAACCTAGAACAAGGTTTGTCAAAACAATTACTTTCGAAGACAAAGAATATTTATACTCATGCTTTGAAGTATGAATTTGTTAAATGGAAACCAAAAACTATAGCTTCTAACAATTTAGGGATAAACATGAGAACAATTATAAATGTTGGATTAAAGAATGATACTTTAATTAATGTTGAAAAATATTCTATAATTCAAAAAGGGTGGAAGGAATGTTAGTCGAAGATTTAGAAAATATTGAAGATAGTATTAAGAATTTCACTGAACTACCAGTAGGGAAATATATGAGTAAAGGAAAGAATGCCATCCAATATCTTGAAGAGGGAATAAGTTCAAACCCTATAATTGCTAAAAATAAGTGAATACACAAGTATTGGAATGCTTTCCCATAAATCAAGAACCTCATATAGATGATTTATCAAGTTCAGGCTAGAAAAAACCAATGTTTGGAGGTTCCTATAGATGAAACATGTGCTGAAGAAGAGACAAAAGTGGAGAATCTCAAAAAATAACTTCAACACTATAAGGCACATTTTACACACTTGAATGATTTCAATGATAAGCTAATCCAAGAAAATATAAGGCTAATAGAGTACCTTAAATATATTAATGCAAATTATGCATAGTTGGTTGAAGTTGTTGAAGAAGCTACCAAATGAACAAAGTTGATGCAGCAGAAAAATGAAGAGCTTACTAAGAAAAATCAAGACCTTATAGAGAGGCTTCAGGGCATGAAAAAAAAATATCCTTGTTTGTAAAGGATATCTCAGGCATTGGATGGATTAACCATGTTAGTTGAAGTATCCCAACGCATTTGACCTAGTCAGCTCACAATTCTCAATTCATTCATGTGGCACAATCATCAGTAGTGGAGTGGTCGTTAAAGGATCGATATGGTTCAAGCATTATTGGTTCATCAAATTTAACAAGTGTCATAGGAATACAACAGACAAATATTTGTAAAGTTAGTTTTGATAAACTTAGATTGTGATTAACAAATGTAAATCCTTATCTTACTATTTTGGGTGCATTCGACCCTTGGATTTTGGATCTAGAAATTGTTTTCATATATTTTCTTAAGTTTAAATGTAAAAAATCAAATAATAGAGAGGGTTGGTTTTTGTGAGGGTCGAGAGAGAGAATGTTATATCTGCAGCAACAATACTCTGTGTTTCTGTAAGCTTTGTTTAAAGACCATTTTTGAAGATGATAGATAGATAGATAGATAGATATAGATATATATATAGTATGATCCAGCTTAACTGTTAATAAAATGTGAATGCATGTTTGATTTATTTCTATTTATGAATTCATTTATGGTAAAGTATTTATCATGGATGCTCGTATATAGTCTATGTGTTTACAATTCCTTCTTCTCTAAAGTGTTTATGTTAAGGATATTTTAAATCTTGATATATGAGTGTAGTTTTACCTTATGTATTTGAAGGTTTGCTTGGTTCATCCTATGTGTATGTTTTATGCTTCCTTGTCTTTAAATTTCTTTCTTTGAAATATCAAATATCTGTTGTGGAATAGCTATCATAATTATTGAACTCTTGACCCTTTATCTTCTTCGAAATTTGAATTAAGATGCAAACAATTCTAAAACCTTAAACTTTCCAAGATGTATCGGTTGTGTACCCTTGTAGTCTGGTACAAACCCCGGTACAAACATCTTCTAGCGTCATTTCCAGGGAATGAAGGTGAATTATTTTCCCTAGGTGTTGATATATTTTTATTTTATTTTGATGGTGAACAAAATCAATATATATTTACAGCCTACACTATTCACCTATAGTTCAGAAAGAAGTTCTAGGTTCTAAATGGGCAGGAACCAGAGGTGATCCTATTTAACCCAATGTTCCACCTAGGTATGATCTGGACATAATTATTCAAGAATATATAGCTCAACAAAGAGAAATTTCTATCTCTACAATGAAGAGTCAAAGTACAAAGGAGGAGATAAAGCTAACACCTTCTATCTTGTTACCTGAACTACAAAGGTTTCCATCTGAAGAGAAAGGTAAATTTAAAACTGAATCAACTCAAATTTGTTGACACAAAACCAATCGACAGGGGTTCGCTCTCTGTCGACACCCAAACCACCGCGATCTCCTTGAGCACCGGCCCAGACAGGTTTTACCTCATCCAGCAACATCTATAGAGTAGATGAATCCTCACCCAAGATGTTCAAGGGAGAGCTGAGGGAACCCCAAGTTTTCGCAGTATGATGGAGGACTGTGTGTCTCTTTATGAACTTAGCATAGCATTATTCCACAGATCTAACCATTCAGACTATGCATTAACATAATCATGTCATCATTCAATAGATCGCATTAACATAACTCAATCGCAGTAAAACACTGATGTGCAAACATATCTAACAGTATATCATCATTAAAAGCAGAGAAACATCGCATCATTCATAGATCCATATCACAGATACACATTGCATTCACATTTGGATCACAAAAAACAGAAAAATAGGAAAACAGGAAAAGACACACTGATTCTGCTCATCCTTTGTCATGTAATATTAGCCTTCGCAACAAAACCAGATTCTCCAAAGCAGTTCTTTATTTCACATACTTAGATCAATATTCACCAAAGCTCAGAAGTATGTGCTATGAGCCAACCAAAGAAGACGTAACATTTGCAATTCTACATCTACTTATAGGCTTGCACCTTCACCATGGTGGTCCACTTACCCAACTTCCTAACTACTTCTTACCATAATTTACAAAATAATGACCACAATCCACATAATGTGGTCCAAAACTACAAAAAATGACCAAAATACATAAAATATTATAATTTTGACTTGTGCATAATTTTCCATCTTGTGTAACATCTTTGACCTTGCACAGCATCCACGATGATGAGCAGCTAGCTTACCCCAAAACTTCCTACCAATGGGCCCCCAACACAATCTTGTGGCTCGCCCTCAAGCCACGTCAGCTGGACATGGTGTATTCACTAATCTTGTTCTTGAAGTCCTCGTACTACTGAGTGATCTCCTTAACTTTCCCTTTGACCTTCTCAATGATATTGTGGCTTCCTATCAAATCATTCTCTAGTGGATGCTCCATGATATTGTTAGTAACATCAGTTTTACCTTCCTGAACATCCTGTAGCACAGACACTACCTTAACTGAAAGCTGCGCTCTAATGTCTTGGAACTCATCCAACTGCATACTGTGCCTCTGTTGACACTCCTATTCCTTTACCACGTGTTGTTGGAACTCCTTCATCTCCATAGACTTAGTGATTTGAACAACTAGCAACAACACTATCAGCGACGTCTTCAATGTTGCCAACTTCCCCTCGACCTCCTACAGCTACATGGTCAGTTGCTCCTGTTGCTCGTCCTGGACTACACTGCCCAAAAATTGCATAGTCCCATCAGTTACTTTTTTCACTTCTTGCTCCATCTCTTCTAGATGCATTTCCAAGTCCTCCATGGCGCTTTTCCTCTCCACTACTTGTTCTGGCGGTGTGTCTGGGTATACTAGTTCCTGCAAGTCCGCATTGTCTCGTTGCAATTGCACAATGACCACCCCAAATCGTGCTACTTTCTCCACCACATACAGTTCTATCGTGCTCTATAATATGTGCTAACAAGCATCAGAAATGGCCTCTTTAAACCACTATGTTGTCCCAAAGATGCGCTTTCTCGACTACTAATCGATCTTGTTCCTTTTTCATCTCTTCAATTTCCTTGGAATTCTCAGCCATGAGTCGCTATTTTTCCTATTGCAATGCCCCAAGTTGTTTACGCACATCCTCCTCTTTCTCTTATGATCGCAAGAACTGATCACTGATAATTTGCTCCCTTTCTAGAAACTCCTAATTGGCGACCCTCTGCATGTGCACTAATGTCTGTGTGGACGGCATATTGATGTCTATGGAAAGATCCTATAACTATCGTAGTAAGGTGTTGAGATCCTCATTTTTGGTCTTGATTGCATGTGATGGAATTTACACATTCCTGATCCATGTCTCAGTGTTGATCAAGCCAAGGTACTTCCCAGTAGTTGCTTATGGTGCCTTCTTCAATGTTGCATCAACTAACGAGTCATCGGAAACCCTATGCTATCTGAAATGATTGCCATAGTGACTGTGATCGGCCGATCCAGCCACAATATCCCACCATGGAAGCACGCCAAGACTTGATTCGTGCATGTATTTTCTTCGTTCAACCGCCCAAAGTGCAACATGTTGATAAGATCCAACAGCCCTGATTTCTACAAACCTCGCGCCCAGTCCTATGAAATGCATAGTATTGGGTCACCTCCATACGCTTCCATAGGTACATAGGGACCCTTCATGATCTCCATCGATGCAATCATATCGTGATCATCATATATCACTCTCATCAGCATGGGTACGATGTCTGTGGTGCGTTCCATACCCTACGGAATTGTCGGCATCTTCACTGGGTTTTTTTGGTTCTTTGTCTTCTTCCTGGGATTTGCATCGGGTTGTATGGGAGGCACATACCCAAGGATATCTGTAGCGGACACCCCTATGCGGGCTGGTGATTCCACAGCCCCTAAAGTTGATGGACCCATCTGCGTAAGTGTCTCCTCCTGTGCCTGCACAGATATTCTAGTTTGTCACTTCTTTTGAACTGGGGATGCGGGTCGCTATGCCCCTCTCTTCTTCTTCGGAACTCATGAGGATCCCACCAAAATGCTAGTAATTTCCTCTTCAATAGTGACCTTGATGATTGGTGAATCCCTCTCGCTAGAAATCTCAACTGTGACTTTCTCGCAACATGCCACACCAGTGCCCCATGATTTTCAATGGGCACACACCCTTACCCAACTTTGCAACTCACCCAATAACCACAACTCAACTCAATGCAACTCAGCTCTGCAACTATATTGACAATTCACACTTTGCTCAATGGTGGCTTCCAACCCCATTCGGCCCCTTCTTATAGCACCGAGTTGATCACATACTCATCATGACCAAATCATTGTGATCCTATTTTCCTCATCATGAACAAATCATGTGTTAATCACCTGAATCCACCATCTATCTTGTCAATCCAACGGTTGGATCCGTCATTAAGATGTGTAGATTCAACAAGCGTCATCAGATAACTGCTTTAACTATCTTCATTTGTTACTAATTTGACTATGTCACAGCATGGTTACCTAACTACAATACTAACTCCTCCACCTGCCCATCAACTTCCTTCTGGTGTGCCATCCTCCTAACTATCATCTCATGCATAAACAAAAACTTTATTTTTCATCACGTAGCGCCTCAAGCATTGCGCAGTTTCTGGCCCATTTTGTAGGGCTTTAGCCTGCTACCATTCTCTAGATTTGGCAGCATCGATCCATCTAACTGTTGCAATTGTACTGCACCTCTTGAAGTAATGGAATTAATGAGGTATGATCCTACCCAATGACCTAGATGTTTCGTGAACTTGTTGTCATACATCAGGACTAGGTCTCCTTGCTGGAACGGTTTGTGCTTAATATGTCGATCATGCCAAACCTTTTGTCTATCCTTCTCAACGCACTGGTGAAAACCTGCAACAAAGCAGTCTTCCTTGAGCTACACCAACTGCGCTAGTTGTTCTTCGAGTGCTACTTCATCATCTGTGCCTGTCGTTGTCGCTATGTGCAGACTTGGAAAAATGTACTCCATAGGCATGACTTCCTCTTACCCATACACCAATTTGAACGGTGTTTTTTCTTTCAATATTTTGCAAGTGGTGCGATATGACCACAAGACTGTTGGAATCTTCAAATCCCATTCATCGTGTTTCACGTTGCATACCTTTGTAACCACATGCTCCAACACCTTGTTGAATGCCTCCACTGTCCCATTTGCTTGTGGGTGATACAAGGTACTCTTCTTATGTTGTATTCGAAGCTCCTCTGTTAATGTGTTGAATGTGTGATGGAAGAAATGACTCCCCTGGTTGCTCATCAATATCCTTGGGCTCCCAAATCGAGTAACAATGTTGTCAAATAGGAACGTCGCTATTGTCGCAGCGGTGCAATCTATAACAGGAGTGGCATTCGCCCATCTTGTCAAATAGTATGTCATTGTAATTATGTACTATGCACCAGTTCTCTTGCCATGTGGTTTGATTGGTCCCACAAAGTCCACAACCCATTTATCATATGGCTGCAACGTCACCTGAGGTACCAATGGCATCTCATCCCTCCTTGACGGTTTTCCAATTCTTTGATAGACATCGCAAGTCTGTGCATAATCTATCGCATCATTATGAAGAGTGGGCCACCAAAGCCCTACATGGAGCACCTTCCTGGAAGTAGTGCAACCTCCATAGTGTCCACTGGCAACTCCCGTATGTGCCTCTGCCAATATCTTCCCTTGCTCATTTGGTAGGACACATCGCCATAAGATCTCATCTCGTTCTAGTTTATAGAGTTGTCCAATGATCAGCTGGAAATCTGTGGCCTTGACAATTAATTGCTTCTTTTGACATGTAGTAAGCTTCGTTGGTGTTGTTCCCATTGCCAAAAACTAAATTATTTGGTCATAGTAATCATCAACCATATCAACTATGAATAATTGTGATTCTGGCAACCCATCCTCAATGTTTGTGGGTTCCTCACCTATCTCGATTCAGTATAAATGATATGGGCCAGCATTCGAGTGACTCAGCTTCACAATTATCTCAAAATCAAACTCCTAAAAAATAAGTAGCTAGCGGCATATCTTCCCCCCCAACACAGGCTTATTGACCAGGTATTTCAAAGCAGAATGGTCCATGAACATCTTGAAATGATTGCCCAATAGATAATGGTGAAATTTATGTAGCGCATATACCATTTCCAGACCGTCCCTTTCTGTGGTAGTATAATTTTTCTCTGCAAAAGATAGCTTCCGGCTAGCGAAAGCAATCAATGATCAAGATCTCCTTCTCCTGGTTGTGTCAGCACCACACCCAGCGCAATTGACGATGCATCCACGTGGACATGGAACTCCTTATTCCAATTAGTAAAAACTAGTATTTGTGCGGAATCCATCTTAGCCTTTAGCGTCTCAAAACTATCCTGACATTCTTGAATCCATACAAATACCGCATCCTTCTTTAATAACCTTTCCATAGGAGATGTGATCGCAGCATAACCATGGATAAACTTGTGGTAGTATCCTGTGTGCCCCAGCGTCGCTCTAAGTCGCTTCGCATTTGTAGGTGGTGGCAAGCTCAAAATCAGTGCAATATTTGTTGGGTCAACCAACAGTCCTTGCTTTCAGACAATGTGACCAAGAAACATCCCAAAGGGTGTGCAAAAAATGCACTTCTTCGAGTTCAGCTTGATCTGATGCTTCCGACATCGCTCCAGCATCAGTCACGGATTTTTCAAATGGTCCCTAATCAATCCGTAAATTGTTCAATTATCTATTTAAACTTGCATAAACTTCTGAATAAAATCCTTGAATGTGATGACAACAACCCAGGAAAATATTGCAGGCGCATTCTTCAACCCAAACGACATCACAATGTACTAAAAAAAACCCCATTCAGTAATGAATGTTGTCTTATGGTGATCCTCTTTTGCAATCCTGATCTGGTGATACCCAAAAAATCCATCCATTAAGGAATACATTTCTTGACCTCCCACTCCTTATAGCACCTCATCGGTGAATGGTGTTGGAAAAGGATCATGCACACACACATCATTCAATTTTCTAAGGTCAACACAAATCTGAACCTCGCATGTCTTCTTATCTTGGACCACCTTAGGACTGATCCATTTTGATTCTTCAATCAGCTCAATTATTATAGCTTCTATCAATCTGTCGAGTTCAACTTTGACCCTCTCCTTGTATCGCGGATTCAGGCGATATGGCCTCTACTTTACCGGTTTCGCATTTGGCTTCAACGGAATCTTCATCTCTCCTAAATATCCCAATATTCCCTTCATCTCAGAAAAAATCATAGGGAACAAATCTTGGAATTCATGCAACAGATCTGTGTCTTTGCCATTGTTTCTTCGTCCTAGTAGTCTTTGACATTCGCAAACTTTGGGTTCTCCTCCGTCCCAATGTTGACCTTCCTAATTTTTAATGGTTGATTCATTGGATCTGTCAGTATGTTAGGTGATGTGACATCCTATTTTTGGAATATTGATGTTCCGCAGATCATCACCATCCTTGGGTCCTCCAGTCACATTATAGCATTCCATCCTAGACTGCATCGGACATTTCTCATGCGGATCCACCGGATATGTAACTGGTACTACCTTCAGAACAACATCGTGGATGTGTTGTAGTGCATCATGAATAGTTGGATTGGTATCCGCGAAACTGAAGGTGTGAGTGAAGCAAACCGTCAAATCTTCCCAAGTAGTAATTTATCTGGACAACTTGGCTGATACATACCATGATCATGACATTTCATCCAACGTGTGGACAAAGGCATGGACCCACTCATCATTTGGTCATGATGCCCACAAGGCCTGACACTCAATTAGATGATCACCAAGGTTATTCCACCCATCGTACCTTCTAGCATGGTACACTTTTGCATCTCCAAAGAAAATTGTCATCGATCTTCGACACTGCGACCATCCAGTGATCTACTTCTTATGGGTCACCCACCAACATGCTGGAGTAGCCTTAATCACTTCATTCAATGCCGGCAACTGCTGTGGTTCTATCACCTTATCTTCAAATTCCAACAGAAGTTCAGACAACTCAAGCAGTCCTTCATATAATGGTAATTCAATAGCATCAGTAGCAACTCCACACAACGACTGCATAATCATGCCACACTTTTGGAGCGATACCTCATGCATTCGATTCTGCCAGTTTTCTAAAGCATCATTAGATTCAAAAGGTGCAGAGATAGAGTTGAACCAACTGAGTTCCCCATTGACATTCAGATGGATGTAATCTTCCGAAATGTTATACGCATGATCCCATCCCTTTACAGCTTCATCCCTCATCGGTTCAACATACTTGAGACCTTCAGTTGGATCCATCGGGGCTATAACTCTGATTTCTTGATTTTTAAAGGTCATCATGCGCTTCTTAAAATTAATCACTGTCAAACTGTCATTGGCCCATATGATCCCCAACAACATGGGATAGGAACCTCCACCATCAACAACATCAATAACATCAAAATCAACATAAGTCTTCATCCCTTCAACTTTCACCGCAAGGCGTGGAACTCGCCCAATCAACGTTACTCTAGCCTAGTTAGCCAGTCATAGTTGTACGGGGGACCAAACCAACTATGGGATCCCCATCTTTTTCCATGTATGTCTTGTTAGAATATTGACGTCTGAAACTAGATCCAAAATGACTGAATCTACCTCGTAGTCCCCAATGTGAATATTCATGTACATCTCTTTTCATGTCTTTTTCTTATGTAAAGAGTTCATAGCGGACTCTTTTCGTCCCCTGGATGGTCGATGCAACAGACTCTCAATCTCGGAAAGAGCATCAAGATGTTTTTCCGGTGACAAACAACTTTCAAAGAAGTTCTGCAAGGTAATATGTTGTCGCGATGGTCATGCTACCGAAGTTGAATCAAAAGCAATGGGCATTGCATAAACAGGTAACTTACCAGGATATCTTCCTATCGCATCACATGCTTCAAATAATGTGTCTCTTTCAACATTGACATCAAACTACACCTTCTTCTTCCTAGCCAACTAAATTTTTGGATGCAGTCCATCGTCCCCCGTCGTCGCACCTCCATGAGTAATGACAACAACATCAGCATCTTGCATTCTTGGTTCTATTGAAATCGTCGCAACAGTTGGTTCCTGATTCTAGTTCAACTATGGATTCACAGGTTGATTCACATTTTATTTGCATCTTGCTTCTGATTCTGAAGCTGATTCTGGTTCTACAATTGATTCTGATTCTGCAATTGATTTTGATTATGGTTCTACAATTGATTCTGATTCTGCAATTGATTTTGATTTTGGTTCTACAACTGAGGAATATTTCATGCCTGCCATTTTGCGATCAGCTCCAAACAATACTCAACAGTGTGATCGACAATGATACAATACATACACTGCTCTTGAAATTGCAGGAAATCTCTTTGATAATGTCCCTATACTCCACAATTATAACATTGCAATTGTCTACGACCTCGTCCTCCTCCTCGACCAAAGCCTCCACCTTGTCCTCCTCAGAATCCTCCATGGAATCCTCCTTGTTGTTGATACTCTTGTTGATCAAATTGTTATTACGGGGAATTCGATTGTTGTTGAACATACTGCACTGGTTGAACATACTGTGGCTGTCACATGACCCAATTTTGTAAAATTAATATTAAAATATTTGATTTTATTTCAAGACAATATGTTAAATTTTATGCTAAGTTGTAATTGATGACTCAGCAGAGTCAAGGATATTGAATGCAATTCTGAATATTTTAATTATAAATAAATAAAAGTGGAGACAACAGCTTGGGAGAGCTGTTAAAAGAGTGTTTACTGGTCAAGTTGGTGGACAAGACTGGGTGGAGAGCAAATAGACAAGTGGCAGCATCCTCAAACATTTCCAACTATTGCCGGTGGCAACCTCCCTACATTTGGGGTCATGATCCCCCAAGAAAGTGGGATCAGAGCACGTGGCTCAATTAATGACAACTGACCCAAAAGACCTAGGCAATCTTAATAAAAATGCCCATTGAAGAGAGCTGAGGCTGCTCATCCCAGGGAAGTGATCATTCAGGTGAATGTACTTCAGAGGATTTAAATGGCAAGGGAATTTGTGGAAGTTGTTTTGAGTGGTTAACTGCTAAAGTGATCTAGTGCAGCTTTTCAGCTGAAGGATCTTACTGCTGAGTGCAGAGTGATTACTGAGTCATTGGACTAGTATATTGTTTGCTTGCTCCACCAGTTCTCAGCCAAGGAGACCAGGAACAACCTCGGGGGTCCTGAGGAGACATTGTTTGAGCGCTCTCCACGAGTTGGTAGGGAGGAACAGCCTCCCAACGCTGTTGTTGTCCAGCTTAATCAGGTTCTACGGTCTTTTTATTTTACTATGTTAAATGTTTAAATGTGAGACTGACTGCTTAATGAATGTTAAATGTTTAGTTCTGAACTGATAGAGTTAGTAATCTTTTAGTTTTATTGAAAAACTGAATCTGAAATTGATGAAAAATAATCCTAACCTATGTTTTTCCACGTCTGGAAGGACCAGACCGTACTCCAGCACAGGCAGTGTATTTTAAAATAGATGAAGGATATGATAGAAATCTGAAATGAATAGATGTATTATGCATTTCATAATATCAGAGTAATCTATTATGTATATAGCTTGATATCATAAAAGAACATTAACCTATTAGTTAAGTCTATTGTTTAACCAGACTGTTGTTGTAAGAATGCTAGCAAATAAATATCCATAATACTTTACAGGTTGCAGATTTATTATATAAATAAGTTATTCAAGTAGATAAGTTATTATTCTTATACAGTACTTTATTTTGTAATTATACTATTAACCTGTAACAGAGGCAGTAGAAATAACTCAGATAAAACACGTATTCTGCTAAGTAAAGATTTAAGTATGATATACTTAGTTTATTTACTAATAGTAATAACTGACTATATCTGCAAATATTCGAACCTCAAGTAGGGTGTATTAACATAATTAATTACTAAAAGACAAATTAAATACAGAGATGAAGAACATCTTAACAAAGAACTTTAATAACCCTATCTGTATTTTTATTTAATAAAAAACAGCTAGAATACGATGGTAACTAACATTTAATAAATGTTATTTATAAAAGAACTAATTCTTTTAACTATTATAAACAAAATTTACTTGCAAAAGAAAGTACAGGGTGGAAACCCTAATAACAACAATATTTGTAAATAACAATCATTTAAAATGATAATCCAAGTATTTGGATTAATTATTATTAAACAACTAAACTATTGTAGATTATTACAGTCCTTTAAGGACAGTGAAAAGACAACTATGGTAATATAACACACTATATACCTGTAACAATAATTAAATCCTGTAACAATAATTAAATCAATTAAATTAAGTAACTAAAACTTAAAGAATAAATTGAAGAAGTTATTTTACATACAGGTTACCTACACGAAACCTAGCTCGAATATCTGAGCCTGTAAGTAAATAATTATAGTATGATGGTATAACATTCTTAAAACCATTAACAATATCATTAATACAAAATAAACAATATACAGCAAAAATTTCTATTACACAGGCGAATAAGGGTAAAAACCCTAGTTTACAAAATCACCTTAAGAGCTTAAAGTTAAACTGAGTTCGAGCTCAAAAGAGAAAATCTCTATGCTTTAAACAAAACTGTGTTTGGCTTGACAAGCCGCAAAGGCTATAAACATAACATCATACAAAAACAAGAAAACAAACATTTACAAGTCACGGCTTGAGCCGGAGTATCCTGCTGGAAGCAAGGGTTTAACAAAAACCAAACTAGTAATCTGAAGAACAGTAACCCAAGAAGGGTAGCAACTAGGCTGTAACTTTCCAACTGGAAAATTGTCCCTTAAGGACTGCACAAGCAGGGAATTCCATTTGATAACCAGGGCTTACCTGTAGCAAGAGTGTCGTTCCTTTTCTTGAAAGTATTTTTCTGCCAAGGGATGAGCGAACTATCACCTGCAAAGAGGAAAACAAAATTTTAATTAAAATATGATTTCAGAATTATATACTGAAATAGAGTCTAGTTTTAAGAACTCTTAAGAATTTTACAGTACCTGGAAGTGAAGGTTATAGAGCCACGAAGGAGCAACAGCACCGTAACCAACGTAATGAGAAGCCAAACCTTCATACTCACGGTGACAGAGACGATGGGGACTCTTGTACAAGCCACACTGATAGTAGTTGCAAGAACGAGCCTAGGTAAGACCACGAAAGAGTTAAACGACGAAGCTGGAGCTGTCACCAACTTCAACGGCCCCCACAAAAACCCTCAAACCCTACAACGAGGGCAGAGCTAAAACCAACAGCAAGAAAACATTAACCTATCTCTGCATTGACAGGCCACGGATGAACAAGCAAGGAGCCACTTACAGGCCACAAATCTGATGCTATGAATCTCAACAAACCCTTACAGAGATAAGACTCACACTACACAGAAAGAGTTTTGAGACCGAATGGTGAAGACTAAAACGACTTAAAACAAGACTCGGAGCCCAACTAGCAAACAAAAGGGTAACATGGTCACCATGAGAATGGTTGCAGAGCGGCCCGAAGGCCCGAGAACTATGGAGGGAAATGATAAAGAATAGGGTTACAAGGAATTTATATTACTAATGCACGGACAAGAGAAGTCCATGTGCCACTGGAAAATTTAGACGGTGCATGGATCGAACTATATAGTCACCTGCGTGCAAATAATTTACAATGATTTTTATAATGATCCGTGAAACAAATCATGCAATAACTATGTTGATCAATCATTTATAAAGTCCATCTTTCACATAATATGTGTCTAATATAATGTTGTTTGACGTTATATATCATTAAACCTCAAATCATTGACAATTCGAAGACATGGCAATCATATAGTTTGGAACTATTACGATTGTTTATATTTGTTTTATAAAACAAAAACCCTTTCCTCTTAAACAAATCAATTTGGGTGGAATTGATGCAACAAATCATTTACAAATGTCAATATTATAATGTGAACATTATGATTGCCATGTTGTATCCACGATGAAATATAATAACTATTTGTTTAATGTAAAGTTCAAGTTAAAATGTGTAAATCATAGAACAACTATATATTTCTATGTTTCTATATATATATATTATAGTCAATGCAAGGCTAGACTCCTCTAACCCACAACTCTAGTGGAGAATATGATACAAGTTGATTAGCACTTTAAAGTTTAGAATCATAAATT
>LPNX010181466.1:8227-19051 GCA_001517045.1 Pseudotsuga menziesii | reverse complement strand
AATGGAATTGAGGAGTCCTTCATCAACTTGTATACGCTTCGGAGTTCTTCGACGTGTGCTTTCTAATGGAGGTAAGGGGGTTGGATTTCTATCATCTAGTTCATCAACAATACGCTCTAGGGTTTCAGTAGCAACTTGTTGTCCTTCACTCTCTTCCTGGTAGTTGGATGGTGGAAGTCCAACATCCTCATAGATGGTCCGATTAATATTTTCTTCTTCAACAGTAGGCTCCATGTACACTGCCTCTTCATGAGCTTCATCTTGAGATGGTCCCTCTAGTGAATGTGGAATTTCTTCTTGTGTTGGATTAATAGGATGAACCGCCGTATCCTCTATAATTGGATTTGGATTATTTTCCAAAGAAAGCCTCCGATTCATCATGTCTATTCTTTTCTTTTCTTTCTCTTCTTCGATGACTTCTTGAGGTCTCTTCTTCCTTTCTGATTTTCTTCCTCAGTTACGTACATTCCCCATCACCACAGTGATCAATGTCAACATACTTTGTTTTTGTTGCTCCTCAATTACAAGCTTCCAAACTTTTAACTTGGTTTAATATAACTATTAATCCTTCAATATACTTCAATCTTCCTTCTCAATCGTTCATATTTCCCATCAAAACAACAATGAATGAGAAAATTTAATCTTCCTTCAATCTTCAATCCTGCAATATACTTCAATCTTCCTTCAATCTTCAATCCTGCAATATACTTCAATCTTCCTTATCAATCTTCCTTTTCAATCTTCCTTCTCAATGTTGCACCTGCATAACAAAAAGAATGATGGAGATGGATGGAAATGGTGAAAATTATGAGTATTTTCAAAGAAAGGCTCGTGCTCTTGAAAGATATTGCGCGGTAATTCCAAATTTAGAGAAACACGCAGTGATATGCTCTCGGACAATGACAATTCAGTGTTTTTAACAGTCACATAACGCGCACGCGATTTGCTTAGTAAAAACGCGTACGTGATCTATAAATCCAAAACGCGCACACAATATTGTCAATTACAATAAATGAGGTGGGTGCATGGCTAAACAAGGTTAATTAAAAATAAAATAATATGAAACAATTCAATACTCAAACAACACTCTTTCGAAGAGCCCTAACCATATCCATAGTTGAAGGTTTCCCTTTTCCACAATTTTTATACAATGTTTACCTCTTAATGGATCCTACAAACAATTATTAATATGACAATGAAGAACATAGTCTACAAATTATTGTACAAGAATTTGCTTTTGCATTCATTGAATCCCTTAAACTTCAACCTATGGTTTCTATTTGTATCTTCTATATAGACACCATAATTTCATTACCTAAATATGATGGTGATACGCACAAAGACGTTTTGGATTGTTGGATCCACAACCTCACCACTTCACAAAGAGCCACACCTCCATCCATGTAACCATTTACAAGGACTTTCCCAAGCTTGGTGGTAGTCTCACAAAACATTTGTAGATATCTATGATGTTCATGACGTTGATGGTGATGATGATGATGAGGATGTTCACGATGTTCATGATGTTGATGATGAGGATGATGATGATGATGTTGATAGTGATGATGATGAGGATGATGATGATGATGTTCACGATGTTGATGGGCATGATGACTGATGATGATGATGATGATGATGATGATGATGTTCATGACGTTGATGGTGATGAGGATGATGAGGATGTTCATGATGTTCATGATGATGATGATGTTCATGATGATGATGATGATGATGTTCATGATGTTCATGATGATGATGTTCATGATGATGATGATGATGATGTTCATGATGTTCATGATGTTCATGATGGTGATGATCACGATGTTGATGGGCATGATGACTGATGATGATGATGATGATGGGCATGATGACTGATGGTGATGATGAGGAGGAGGAGGAGGATGATGATGTTCATGACGTTGATGGTGATGAGGATGATGAGGATGTTCATGATGTTCATGACGTTGATGGTGATGAGGATGATGACAATGTTCATGATGTTCATGATGTTCATGATGTTCATGATGACGATGATGATGATGATGATGGGCATGATGACTGATGGTGATGATGATGATGATGTTCATGACGTTGATGGTGATGAGGATGATGAGGATGTTCATGATGTTGATGATGAGGATAACGATGATGATGTTCATGATGTTGATGGTGATGATGATGAGGAGGATGATGATGATGATGTTCATGATGATGTTGATGGTGATGAGGATGATGATGATGATGTTCATGATGATGTTGATGGTGATGAGGATGATGATGATGTTCATGATGTTGATGATGAGGATGATGATGATGATGTTCACGATGTTGATGGGCATGATGACCGATGATGATGATGATGATGATGATGATGATGATGATGTTCATGACGTTGATGGTGATGAGGATGATGATGATGATGTTCAGGATGTTGATGGGCATGATGACCGATGATGATGATGATGATGATGATGATGATGATGATGTTCATGACGTTGATGGTGATGAGGATGATGAGGATGTTCATGATGATGATGACGATGATGTTCATGATGTTCATGATGATGATGTTCATGATGATGATGATGATGATGATGTTCATGATGTTCATGATGTTCATGATGATGATGATGTTCACAATGTTGATGGGCATGATGACTGATGATGATGATGATGCTGGGCATGATGACTGATGGTGATGATGATGAGGAGGATGATGATGATGATGTTCATGACGTTGATGGCGATGAGGATGATGAGGATGATGGGCATGATGATGGCATGATGACTGATGGTGATGATGATGAGGATGATGATGATGATGATGTTCATGACATTGATGGTGATGAGGATGATGAGGATGTTCATGATGTTCATGATGTTCATGATGAGGATGATGATGATGATGATGTTCATGATGTTGATGGTGATGATGATGAGGAGGAGGATGATGATGATGTTCATGATGATGATGGGGATGATGATGAGGAGGAGGATGATGATGATGTTCATGATGATGATGGGGATGATGATGAGGAGGAGGATGATGATGATGTTCATGATGTTGATGATGAGGATGATGATGATGATGTTGATAGTGATGATGATGAGGATGATGATGATGATGTTCACGATGTTGATGGGCATGATGGCCGATGATGATGATGATGATGATGTTCATGACGTTGATGGTGATGAGGATGATGAGGATGTTCATGATGTTCATGATATTCATGATGATGATGATGTTCATGATGATGATGTTCATGATGATGATGATGATGATGTTCATGATGTTCATGATGTTCATGATGATGATGATGTTCACAATGTTGATGGGCATGATGACTGATGATGATGATGATGCTGATGATGATGATGATGATGTTGATGACGTTGATGGTGATGAAGATGATGAGGATGTTCATGATGTTCATGATGATGATGATGATGTTGATGAGGATGACGATGATGATGAAGGTGACGATGATGATGAGGATGATGATGATGATGTTGATGATGTTGATGGTGATGAGGATGATGATGATGTTCATGATGTTCATGATGTTGATGATGTTGATGATGATGATGATGATGATGATGACGATGAAGGTGATGATGATGATGAGGATGATGATGATGATGTTCACGATGTTGATGGGCATGATGACAGACGACGACGACGACGACGATGATGATGATGATGATGATGTTCATGATGTTGATGGTGATGAGGATGATGAGGATGATGATGATGATGTTGATGGTGATGATGATGAGGATGATGATAATGATGTTCACGATGTTGATGGTGTTGATGGTGATGATGAATGATGATGAATGATGATGATGATGATGATGATGAGGATGTTGATGGTGATGATCATGATGTTGATGGTGATGATGATGATGAGGATGGTGATGATGTTCATGATGATGATGATGAGGATGATGATGAGGATGATGATGATGATGTTGATGATGTTGATGGTGATGATGATGATGATGATGATGATGATGTTCACGATGTTGATGGTGATGATGAATGATGATGATGAGGATGATGATGATGATGTTGATGAGGATGATGATGAGGATGAGCATGATGATGATGATGCTCGTGATGTTGATGGTGATGATGATGAGGAGGATGATGATGATGTTCACGATGTCCATGATGTTGATGATGATGATGATGACGACGATGAAGGTGGTGATGATGATGATGATGATGATGATGTTCACGATGTTGATGGTGATGATGAATGATGATGGATAATGATGAAGGTGATGACGATCATGATGTTGATGATGATGAACATGGCGATGTTGATGATGATGATCGATGATTAATGATCATGGTGATGATGATGATGATGATGAAGATGAATATGAAGATAATGACGATGATGATCATGTTGATGAGGATGATGATGAGGATGATGATGATGATGATGATGATGTTGATGGTGATGATGATGAGGATGATCATGATGATGTTCACGATGTTGATGGTGATGATGAATGATGATGATGATGATGATGTCCATGATGTTGATGGTGATGATGATGATGTTCATGATGTTGGTGGTGATGATGATGATGAAGGTGAGGATGATGATGATGAGGATGAGGATGATGTTGATGATGGTGATGGTGATGATGATGATGAAGGTGAGGAGATGATGATGATGAAGGTGATGACGATGATGAGGATGAGGATGATGATGATGTTCGTGATGTTGATGGTGATGATGATGATGAGGATGATGATGATGAATGATGATGATGTTCATGATGTTGATGGTGAGGATGATGGTGATGATGTTCATGATGTCGAAGGTGATGATGAGGATGATGATGATGATGATGTTGATGGTGATGATGATGATGAGGATCATGATGAATGAGGATGATGTTCATGATGTCGATGGTGAGGATGATGATGAGGATGATGAGGATGAAGGATGATGATGTTCGTGATGTTGATGGTGATGATGATGATGAGGATGATGATGATGTTCATGATGTTCATGATGTTGATGATGAGGATGATGATGATGTTCATGATGTTCATGATGTTGATGATGAGGATGATGATGATGATGATGATGTTGATGGTGATGATGATGAGGATGATGATTATGATGTTCACGATGTGGATGGTGATGATGAATGATGATGAATGATGATGATGATGATCACGATGATGAAGGTGATGATGATGATGATGATGAATGATGATGATGATGAGGATGAGGATGAGGATGAGGATGAGGATGATGATGATGATTTTCACGATGTTGATGGTGATGATGTTGATGGTGATGGTTTATTTTCCTCTTTGTACACATATGTATAGTTTGAGCTAATATATTAATTTTGTGAACTTGCAGTTGATGCTTTACGGCGGAAGCGACCCCCCAGAGTATCATGTCCCACACTCTACATAGGGGCAGGACATTCCATCCACTGATCCCGTATCTCACACCGAGGTAAACATTTTAAAATTTCAGTTTTTTAATACTTGTTAAATTGTTAATTTCCACATATTGTACATGTTAGTTCACTAATGTTATCTACTGTCTAATATTTACAATTATTAAACTTGCAGATGCCGGATACGTCACGGGGGAAAGCAGTGATGGAGGTAGGATCCATATCTGGGCAGATGCCAAATCCTACACGAGGGGAAGCAGTGATGGGGTTAAACATTTTAAACATTTAAAAAATGTCATTTTTTAAATACGTGTATGTCCGTTGAATCATCCATGTATAGCTACATGAACTCTTGTTGACTATAGGCTGGTACCGAAACACCTGGACCACTTCCTGGAGTTGTACCTCCTTATAGGCCATATGTGAACAAGGGCCAAGTCTATGTGAGACGGCCTACTCCTAGAAAGAGTGAGGTTGTCCGCGACCATGGAGATACTGATACCATGGTAATTTGTATATCCTTCGATGATATTTCTTGGTTAACTTGAAATCCAGTGCATAAAATATTTTGTTAATGTTTGATTTGCATGTTTACTGCATCAGGAGCGAGAGTTCACTGTTGAAAACCTTGCAGGGATGGTTGATGCAGCAGTCAGTGCTGCATCTACAATGGCAACAAGTCACACAGAGGTACAAGTATATGAACATGATATAGACATAGTGTGTTATTGTTGTCTATTGTTTATTCATGCACATTTCTAACTATTTCAAGATTTGGTGATTGTAGCCACCACCACCACCAGGTCCTTCCCCCTCTATATCGACCATGGATGCGACCATCATTCATGTTCAACCAATAGCTCCATCTGCTACACAAGAAACCCAATCCCCTTTGTCGCAGCCTATCACTGAGGTGAGATGTACATTAATGAACAATTGTTCCATGCAATGTCCATTAACATTTTCATAATTTTTGAGTTAATTTAGATATGGTATTTTATTGAGCTAATGTATTAGTACATAGTTAATTGAATTTAACAATTGATATTTAATTTGTAGGGCCCAGAGATGCACACTGGTCCTATAGTTATGCCTACAGGATCACCCTCAAGAAAGAACAAGAGGAAGCTTGAGTTTTGATGTGTCTTATGGGATATGTACATATCGATACATGTGTACATGTGTCTTGGACAGTTTTGGATACATGTACTTTTGGAGACATGTACATTGACATTTCACTTACATGTACATGTGGCTTGTATAGTTTTGGATACATGTACATGTGGCTTGGATAGTCTTGGATAGTTGTGGAGAGACATGTACTTCTGGTTACTTTTGGATATATATGTACTTTTGGAGACATGTACACAATTGGCATTGCAGTTATAAATGAATGATACATTTCACTTTGAATCTGTTCTTTAGTTTCCACATGTTCTTATGTCAATCTATTATATTGATTTGTGAGGATTATCTATTACTTATGAATTCACTATGTCAAAAGAAAAAACTACTATATTTAAAGGTTTCAATGATATCAATACATGTACACTAAAGTCAAAGTTCTTGCTCATGTAATTTAATAAATATAAGTGCAATACAATGTATTTCAAGGTTTCAATGAACTCACTACTTGCACACCAATTGGATATATCTAATTAAAAATTGTGAGTTTGGATTCATTAAATTACAAGTTAAGTCAATGCTCAAGTGTAATTTAATAAAACTAAGTGCAATACATGCTTTACAGTTCATCAACAACCAACAACACTATTCAACAAACCTCATGGACCCAATGACTAATCACTCAGCATTAAAGGAACTACAATAGAATCCAAAGACTGAGAACCAACTTTGTGAATCAACATGATTTGAAGCATAAGTCCATCGGATTTGAAAAGGTTCAGTTCGACATTAGATTGATTCTGAATTGAGTTGTGACAGTAAGATAAGATTAGGGTTAGGATTAGGGTTTCCTTGGTAGGGTTATGGTAATGGGACATGCATGTTAAACAATAAACCCTAGTTAGGGATAGGGTTATCCAAGTTTGGCCTTCGTTGGAATTAAATGCATTATCCAGCTTTGGCCCTCGTTGGCGTGATTGCGTTGTCCCCTACTCAGCGAAACCATAGCTTCAGAATTAATCATAGCATTGAGAATTAATCATATTTAGGATAGGATCTCATGAAGTGCACGTGATCTTGTGTTTGAGAAGGTTAAATTCTTTGATGCTCCTCTACGGCCTTCAAAAATTGTTGGGGTGAAGAAGGTTGTTATAGAAATACTTCGAGAATGTGTCAATGAACACAGCCTCACATTGACAGGATTTCTTTTTCTCCATGCACTTTATATTGAAAAAGGATGACTTGAAACCACCTTAACAATTTTGCAAAAGTTTGGTTAAAATGATGAGATTAAGCTTAGAGATGAGATCCTTCCAACATCATAGTTCAAACGGGCACTTGACAAGATATGTTTTGTTAAATTTTAATATGGATTTTAATTTAATAACAGTAACAGTCTTCTTTTTTTAACTTCTACCAGACTTGTATAGTATGTCGCTAGTAGTTAGAATTCTGAGTTATGTAGCAACAACAAAAAATAAACCATCATCCACAAATTATGCACAAGAACACAATAATTTTACAGGGAAACCTTTCAAGGAATAAAACCCCAAAAAAATTAATAATCCATCATCTAAATGAGATGATTGTTTTTATACATCAGTTTGAACATGCCTCTAGGGCACACATTCCAATAAAGATCTTGTAGGATAATGGTGATGATAAGACTGAACTGCCACTAATCCAAACTGAACCAAACTGATCCAAACTCTTGTTGACCAAGTCTGAGCTGTTGTATGAATGAGATGATTCCCTCTTCCAAACATGACTTGAACAAATAAGAACGATCTCCTTTTATAGCATTCACCTCGAACAACTCTCCCATAGAATACTATTTCTTTACAAATCCCTAGATTCCTCCTACGGAGGAGCACTCCCTTATTATTTTCCTTATGATTGGATAAAATTCCTCGAATAGGTCCACATTGCTAATTCTCATATGTCTAACTCGTGAGATCCTATTAAAGCACACATTTATTCTTCATTTGAGAGTTTGACCATGTCAAAAGTTCCACATCGTGTCTCCTCAAGTAAAGATCTTTGTTATTAAAATGTAGAAAATTCCTTGAACAAAATATTTTTACTCCAAAACCCTCCTCAAAGGTGAAATACACCATCTAATATGTAGAAATACATCAAGTAATTTGTCCTCAATCCCGAGGGATCTAAAAGTTGAATTATGCCTCTAGTTATGAGAAACCCTAGCTCCAGAAACCACCGTAGATGGAGGGCATCAAGCAATGGACAAGAGGGAGAGGGCCCCTCCTATCTAAAATCCCACGTCACGAATCCAACGAAATTGATGGTTTGTCGATCGAAGGCCCGATCATCGATCTATGGCGAGTTGCAAGTCACCTCCAGATACCGTTCACGGACACCTGGTGGACTTGGGCCCGGTGCACAAAAAACCTCACAGAGCGGCAATTTTGAATTTTGTCAACTCCTGCTAGTGTGTTTGGGCATGGGAAATATGGCAATGCCAACCGCATCCCCACCATCCATGGATTTCCATCTTTGGCCCTCGTTGGCATGACTGCATTGTCCCCTACTCAACGAAACCCTAGCTCCAGAAATGACCGTAAACGGAGGTCACCGGGCAATGGACAGGAGGGAGAGGCCTCCCCCTAACTAAAATCCCACGTCATGAATCCATCGAAATCGACGATTCATCAATCGGAGGCCCGAGCATCGATCTATGGCGAGTTGCAGGTCACCTCCAGATACCGTTCAATGACACCTAGTGGACTTGGGCCCGATGCGCAAAAAACCTCACGGAGCAGCAATTTTGAATTCTGTCAACTCCTGCTAGTGTGTTTGGGCATGGGAAATATGGCAATGCCAACCGCACCCCCACTATCTGTGGCTTTCCAGCTTTGGCCCTCGTTGGCGTGACTGCATTGTCCCCTACTAAGCGAAACCCTAACTTCAGAAATCACCGTAGATGGAGGGAATCGGGCAGGAGGGATAGCCCCCCCCCCCTAGCTAAAATCCCACGTCACGAATCCAACAGAATCAACGGTTCATTGATCGGAGGCCCGAGCATCGATCTATGGCGAGTTGCAAGTCACCTCCAGATACCATTCAGGGACACCCTGTGGACTTGGGCCCGTTCAAGGCACTTTTGTTTATATACACAAACATTTATGAGGACATAATTTTTGCATTTTTATCGTAGAAAGATCTTGAAGGAAACTTGAGATTGATTTCTTTCGTGGGAAAGAATTTAAAACACACTAGGTGAACCATTTTGAAGTATAAAAGCATGGCTTCTCTTTTAATAATATTTGGAACTATTTTGACATTATATCTAAGGTCACAAAGATTAGGTTATTGTACCTACATCCCCCTTCGTTGCCACATTGAATCAAATAGATTTGAATTATAGTAGATGCTCCAAGTGAACTTTGCATATGCAAGAGTATGAAATTGAAATTAGGCCTATGAAAACAATGAATGGAATCAAGTTGTCTTTATTGATAACCTATCACATGTGTTTGTTGTAACATAAACACCCTTTCTATACAAGTTAATAGCTTTCAAAGCCTTGGAAAATGAAAGTGTGTTGGCTACTCAACTATCCATATTTTACCAATGGTTTATGTCCATTGGACATGGATGCTTCAAGTGAACTTTGCATATCCAAGAGCATGAAGTTGAAATTAGGCCTATGAAAACAATGAATGGAATCAAGTTGGCTTTATTGATAACCTATCACATGTCTTTGTTGTAACATAACCACCCTTTTTATAGGAGTTAATAGCTTTCAAAGCCTTGGAAAATGAAAGTGTGTTGGCTAATCAACTGTCCATTGTTTACCAATGGTTTATGTCCATCTGATATAAAGAATTAAAATAGAAAATAGATATGAGAGCTGAGTTTAAAACCCCAAATGGCATATGAAACCTCAAAATGTAGATTGACTAATTTTTTAGCAATCAATTTGTCAAAAACTTGAAATTGACATATCTCAAAAATAGCTCATCCAAATCACATGAAATTTAGTAGGAATAAGAATTGTACTGAGATGAACAACCTCTATAAATTTTGCATCACTTTGTTACATGGATTTGGAGAAATTGACCACTGTAACCTACAGCCAATTTGTATTTATCTCGATATCAGTGGATCCATTTACTCTGATTATTGGTGTAGAGATGTACTATATTGAAGGGAACATGAACACAAAATTTCAGCCAAAACGGATTTGTCATTTGGGAGAAAAACTCCATTGTCACCTACAGCCATTTGTCTTTTATCTCG